>KN514028.1:499-11847 GCA_000787155.1 Scartelaos histophorus
CCTCTCAACATTGTTCAGTTTTAACACTAAAATACAAAACCTGAAATCTGCATAGTAATCGTGGCATTTTGGGTCCTGGTACAGCACACGGCAGAACTACCGGTATGTTGCACAGTCGCCCTATATGTCGCCAACATATTACTCCTCCTGACTCGCCCAGTAATACGTTATTAGACTAATGTGGACAACATAAAATCGGTTTGAGGTTAGTAAACACAACCAAAGTTCATACATAAGGTGCACTGGATTATAAGGCGCATTGTGATTTTGGAGAAAATGTAATGATTTTAGATGCGCCTTATAGTTCAAAAAATACGGTGTTCTACCAGAACAATTAGGCCAGTACAATTTATGAGGAAAAGTATAGCATAACATAGATGCATAACAGACAAAGTTGACTCATTTTATGTTATATATCAATGTGACAAAATTAGACAGAGGAATGAAGACAGAAGGCAGAAGCAAATATTACTCAAGGTAATATTCAGAAATAAAAATAATAATACAGATGAGTAATACAGATGTGGGGCAGGTAAGGTGAATATTGTTAAACTGTAGATTTTTGTGGAAATATAGTTAATTCTAGGATCCAGTTACTGCTATGATTGATCAGGTCCAACAACTTTTGAACATTTTGCATATTTCGTACAAAAATACAAATGGGCAAAAAACTGTCTCAGCCTCCCTGGTTGGGAGGCTGAGGTATGACATTATCTCATCCTAGAATATACTGAACACCACTAATTATTAGCCACAAACCAGGTCACATGGAGTTTATTTTGAGCCCTTGGTCCTTATGAGACTGACCTGTGAGCTGTAGGTCCTCTTGCACAGGGAGCATCGGCAGGACATGAGGCTGGTGTTGGTGGTGGTGTTGGTGGTGTTGGTGTTGGTGTTGGTAGTGTTGGTGTTGCTGCTGCTGCTGCTGCTGCTGCTGCTCTGTGGTTTGAGGGGGCTTTGAGCAGGAGGTTTGGAGCTCACGGTTTTGGCAGGAGACGAGGTGTTGCTGCGCCGAGGGGCTGAGTCGTCCAGAACAAACGGCTGGTCGGGTTTGGTGGCCATGTTGGGAGCCATGTTGTCTCTGCGCAGTCCACGATGCACCTCATCAAAATGTCGCCTCACGTTGGCTTTAGTCGCAAATGATTTCAGGCAAACTGGACATGACTTCCCAGTGGGTGTGCAGGCAGTTCGTTGCCGACCTTGGACAAAAAAGGTAAATATTATTGTATATACATTATTCAGGCATTATTGCTACTTTGCTGCTGGTCTGTGATGCTGTGAACTGTAGACACTGCTCTATCAAAGGCTTCTTAGACTGTGTTAAAAACAAAGCTTGGATTAAACTCTGATGATAAAGAATGGATTTAGCTGGAACTACAACAGGTGAGATGATTCATGCAGTGCAACAGGTCCCTCTCAAATAACACTACAGTCACAAGTTACCTACATTTACAGGTTCATGAAAATGTGTTGTTTAAATTTGTATATTTTTACTTGAGTTTTCAGACTATCTAAAACTTTTTTGGCAGTGTTTGCTAATGTGTGCACTGCGTCACCATGGTAACTGTTTCATCAGATACAGATACATGTAGAACACCCCCAGCACGATGGCACTACAAAATATCAATTGATACTTGATTGAATAAGTAATCTTTATTTATTACTGTATTTTAACCTATTCTGGATACCTTATATTTTTTTTTATTATTACTAGTGTATTAAAAGTGTATGTGTCTTGGAAATACCTCAAAGCTATATTTGCCATGACATTTGTCTGTACAAAACAGTTGCAGAGGCAGTGAGAACGCACCTGCTCACGTGTTGAAAAGTGAGGTAGTTGTATAACGCTAAAAACGATGGGAGATGGCATTGAAATAGATATACTGCTGAATGTGCATGAACTTTAAAAAACAAGAAAGAGATTCATGGATTACATGTTAACATATATAAGAGGGAGAAAGCAATTAGAGCAGAAATATGCAGGATTATTGAGAATACATTACATCTGTTGAGCTTTATACAGACCCTTCAACATCTTTACAAAACAGATACCACATTGACTGCATATGTACAATTTTAAGTACCTTTAACCATGGAGAGGAGGCTCGTAGGAACAGTGCGCGTTTCGGTGAACTTTCGGAGCTCCTCCAGTTTGGTCTGGTGCATTTTACGACAGTGACGCCTGATGCTGCGGCGAGAGTTAAAGTCCTGACCACATAGACAGCAGGAGATGGTCACATCCTCCACCTACAGATGCAAAACAGATACTAGCATAAGGATTTATTTTTTTTTATAGAAGGTGCACTATCAACACGCTTAAGTAGACGAACTATGGCTATGGCTGGCTATGCAAAGTTGTTGTCAAGTTAATTTCAATGTCTTGCCTTTTTATTTTGATGCTAGTTGTCAGCTAATACTAAACCGGTTTTTGGTTGTTAGAGTGTGGACTTGTCAATGCCAATCTCATCAAATCTGATCACAAGCTAAGCAAGGCTCGGCTTGGTTAGTATTTGGATGAGAGACTGCTGGGAATACCAGGTGCAGCAGTAGGGTAGCAGTAGCTCTAGTGACACTGCTGTTGTGTCCTGAGGAAAGACACTTCACCCACATTGCCTAGTGTGAATGTGTGTATGAGTGACAGTTGGTAGTGGTCAGAGACACAATGGTGTAGGTTGGCAGCCCTGCTTCACTCAGTCTATATTTTGTGGCTCATATTTAGTGTCATTACCCCACTGTTGGAGTCCTCCTCTTCAGCCTGTGGGGGTGCAGGGGGCTCCTCGGGGGGCTCCACCTCCTCCGCTGGGGCAGGACTGGGGCTCCTTTGACTCTCTGTCTCCACAGGTTGGCTCGGCTGGTTATTTTCCACATTCTCCGTGGATTGTCCCTCCCACGCCACTGGACTCTCTCTGGCACTATAAAAAACAGCCAACAGAATATGTTTTTAAGCAAGTGTTTGTATGAGTTTATTATCAGAGTTTACATGTTTTGTATTGAGAAAAAGTAATCTAACACAGGTCCTCCTTAATTTTCCTTGGATTTGCCAAGATGAACTACAATTTTCAGTTAAATCTTATAATTATACCGATTTCACTTGGAGGAAAGTCCACAACTGTTCGCAACCATAACCTAGCAACTATACTGTAAACAGGGGCCGAATATATTGCAACACCTGTCACTGATACACAAAACTGTGTATTGATGGTATAGATAGAGCATTTCCTTCTTTCTCAACTTTTCTTCACAAACTGCAACTTTGCTAATAGAACTGATGCATTTACAACAGCCAATCTACCAACAAATGAAGAAACATATGTTTGAACTGTAACTTTAAGTAACATCTGTTTTGGAAATACATTAAAGTTGTATCTTATAGACAAATCCCATGGAAACTATAACTGTGAAACAAAATAATTACTGCACCACTAGAACTGGGGCTGGAATCACAGGGTCCCTGACAATTCAATACTCGATACATGGCTCACAATCTGATATTGTGATGGTGCCATTTCGTTTTGTAACCTGCAGTAAATATGTCAAGTGTATTGTATAAACAAGTTTCCATCTGCTAAATAAGCAAAATTGTAATCTAAAATTGTAGTGTGGTCACAAAAATTTGCTATAAGACACCCAAAAATATTGATATGGCAATATGTATATTGATACAGCTGCTCATAACAATACTGTATCATCAAATTTAGTATCACGATATATCAATAATTCAATACTTTTGCACACCCCTAACTAGAACCAGAATTAAATATAAACTTAAATTATAAAGTGGAGTTAAAGTTGCTCACATACCACAGTATACAGTCCAGTGGTCATTTTTAAGGCCTTAGTTTTTACCTAGGGGTGGTGGAGGGATAGCGGGCCATCTCTTCCTCTGTGGAAAGGTACTGAAACACTGCCTTGGTGGTGGTCTGAATGGGCTCCAGTCGAACCACAAAGTCTGGGCGGTCGGCTCGGGGGTAGATTGCATCCATCAGATCCTTCATGGCTATGGTCTGTT
Organism: Scartelaos histophorus; assembly: GCA_000787155.1. Classification (NCBI taxonomy): domain Eukaryota; kingdom Metazoa; phylum Chordata; class Actinopteri; order Gobiiformes; family Gobiidae; genus Scartelaos; species Scartelaos histophorus. The sequence goes on from KN514028.1 coordinate 4,509, forward strand.
TATCTCCATCTCCACCTGCAATGAGAATACATATTAAATTATAATCATATCATATCACTGTGTTGATGGCCATGCACCTTATTTCTTTTCTTAATTCGGTAATTAACAGCACACTGTGATGGAGGAAGGAAATAAGTACCGTGTAGTACAATAAGAGGTTCAGAGTTGTTTATACTTTTCTCACAAAAAGAATAAATAAATCATTAATCAGTTAGTAAGATGAAGGGAAGAATGACGAAGAGATTGGAGTGACAGGAGCAGAGTGGCAGGAGCAGCACACACAGAGCACCTCAAGTTATTAGTGACTATCAAAAAGACGTCTGAATGGCTGGACAAGATGAGACTTACAGTGAGGCTCTGTGTAGTTCATTCAGACCAGGAACCCCCTTTCCTTGTTCTTAAAAGTTAAAATGACCAGCAGTCTTGTGACAGGTGTAACAGGTGTAACAGGTGTGACAGGTGTGACAAATGTAACAGGTGTAACAGGTGTGACAGATTTAACAGGTGTGACAGATGTAACAGGTGTGACAGATGTAACAGGTGTGACAGATGTAAAAGGTGTAACAGGTGTGACAGATGTAACAGGGGTGTAACAGGTGTGACAGATGTAAAAGGTGTAACAGGTGTGACAGGTGTAACAGGGGTGTAACAGGTGTGACAGATGTAAAAGGTGTAACAGGTGTGACAGGTGTAACAGGGGTGTAACAGGTGTGACAGATGTAAAAGGTGTAACAGGTGTGACAGGTGTAACAGGGGTGTAACAGGTGTGACAGATGTAAAAGGTGTAACAGGTGTGACAGGTGTAACAGGGGTGTAACAGGTGTGACAGATGTAAAAGGTGTAACAGGTGTGACAGGTGTGACAGATGTAACAGGTGTGACAGATGTAAAAGGTGTAACAGGTGTGACAGGTGTGACAGATGTAACAGGTGTGACAGATGTAAAAGGTGTAACAGGTGTGACAGATGTAACAGGTGTGACAGATGTAACAGGTGTGACAGGTGTGACAGATGTAACGGGTATGACAGGTGTGACTGGTGTGACGGGCGTGTGGTTGAGTGGCCCTACAAAATATAACATTTTTTGAAGCAGCACTGAAAAACACTGATCAATTCCACAGAAATTACCCTTTAAGCTTTTTCTCTCTTATTAAGCACTGAAGATAATATTCCAATTAAATCAAGCAAAGAGAAAACAATAACTATTTACAATAAATGCCTCTGATGGAACAAGCCAATTATGCAATTTATCTGCTGTAAATATTGAAATATGTGTAACAGTCAGTTAAGTAAGAAACATTAAGTTGCTTGAACACAAACAACATAATTAGGTCTTTTTGTCAATGTGAAAGATTGTTCATTGAAACTAAGCCGCAATCATTACAGTGGACTCAACTCCAGCAAAACCTCATTGACCTTTTCAGTGACTTTTAGAGATGAACAGCGTTACATTTACTTCTGCCTTTTTAACACGTCACGGCAGAGTCACTTATGTAAATGCTGAAGACAATACTGAATATGCAGTGTCAAAGAGAAGAAGTAACATGGGAGTTTAAAGAATCTATATGACACAAAATTGACTCCTGCAAGACTTTGGCAATGTTATAATGCTGTTAGGTCCTCAAAAATATACTAGGAGTTGTGTTTTGTTTCAGTCACACATGTTTGAGTAACCTTTCATTGTTAGTCTGTTTACATCTCCAAAAGCTTAAAATGCTCTGTTAAACGTTGTGATGTCCTGTAGGGGTAGGTTTTAAGACAGCAGCTCTCTTTTACCTTTAGTTCAGGCAATTTCAGAGCAGAAAGTATCCCAATGATTCTAGTGAAGGTGTATGGAGTTTAAAAAGGTGGAACAATGTGTTTTCAATTTGAGAGAACACGGACTAATTTTGTTTTTGAATTAGGTGTGTGCAACAAATGTGCGAATGAAACAAAACACAACTCCAGTTTTGTTTTTGATGAGGAAACAACATTATAACATAGGTCAGATTATAATGTAATATGGGCCCTTTAAAGGTTGTATGGAGGATTTTTTTGTTTCAAATAGTCAGTGTTAGCATTACAGACATGTACCAGCCTTGTAATTATGATGACCAAAACAAAAAGAACGAAAATCCATCAACTCTGGACGTGGTGGGGCCAGATAAACATTAGCCAATAGAAAACGAGGCTACCTCGTTATCCAAGCAAAGGTGATTCTTGGAGATTCATCCAGCGATGGTGTCACTGAAGCAGATGAGGGTCTAACGCCTACATTACTCTCACACTCACGACTAAATTATAAGTCTGAATGTCGTTGCAGTTATGATAACGCATGCACAGCATTTGAAAAATAACAGTCGCTGTACTCTTCGTTCCTTGGAAAATCCTCTATACCACCTTTAATGAGACATAGAAAATGATTAAGATCTTTAAATGATAGAAGAATAGATAATTTATTTTAATGTGCACTATATGCTCACATAAAGCATGTTTAATTACTACGTATTACTATCAACAATAATAAATATTCATATATAATGCAAAGTGATAATAATACATTAGAGTCTGGGAACCTCATTAAGTAATGTTTTAAAAATGTATATATACGATTTTCTAAAAGTATGGGGCCTAAATTAGAAGTTATGAGGGGATACAGTTCCCAGTAAATCCTCCTGCTGTTTCTAGTAGAAAACACACACCAACACAACTGTATGTCCCTGAAGCAAGAAAGTGGCAAAATATTTCTTGATTTTTTACAGAGCAGCCAGAGCAGAGTAGGCCTAAAAGTTCATAAATAAACAATAGAAAGTCTGTCCGTTTAATCGGTCAGTTCAGCGTTCTTTTGCAATAAACAATAAAGCTCCAGTGGGCGTGAAGTGTATGTCAGTGCATACAGGTGTACAGTGTGTTACAGTGTGTGGTTGTGTCCATGTGTACTGACCATCGGGATCAGGCAGGCGGGATAAGCAGTAGTACTCTTTGTGCGTGATGAGGTTGGGCAGGCCTCTGAACAGACTGCGGCACATTTTACATTCAAAGATGGTGTCCACCTCCTTAAGCAGCATGTTCTTCAGCTGGCTCGTGCCTGGAGAATAACAACTATTTACCAACACACATTTCAAGTAAATGTAATTACCCAACATACAACTTTAAAAACAGTTTTCCAAAACCAAAATAAGGGATTGGAATTATGTAATTAAAAGAGAGTATTTTATAAGTAGATGCAATGACCTTTGAATACTGGACCGTTGATTGTCATGCCTGTGTTTACTGTGAAACAATTTGAAAAAATATTTCTAGAAACATCACAGAAAATACTACATGGTCCAAACTTATTCTTGTCAATGGCACCAGGCGACTGTGATATTGAGATCATTCATGATGTCGTGTAATGTCATTTCTATAATGTGCTCTGATTTATTTGTCAGTTTTTCAAAAATCTCGTTTTACAGAGTAACAGCAGTAGACCACAAGACCACAAGATCCAGGAAGTTAAAGTTCAAGAGCACAGCAGAAACTACAAAAAACACTCAAAGAAACTACTCTATGAATGAGGCTCATAGTGTAGGCTGTAGGATGGGGTCATTTTTTATTTTCTTGTGTCAGTGGTTTTTGTCACTTCAGTTGATGAGACCAATTTGACAAAATGTGTTCATGTGAAACATGAATAATATGTATTGATTATCAACAACAAACAATAGCAGTTTAAAAAATAAATGAAGACAAGTACTCACCTGATCGGAAACATTCAATGATTTGTTGGATTCCTGATTTGGAGGTGTGCAGAGGCTGCTGCAACACAGGAGGGTCTCCAGGCTCAACACAGTGACCTACAGAACAGAAATAAAGATCAGTCCACTTCATTGTGCCCTAATGTTAAACATCTATTATCTTTAAAAACACTGTAGTTTAGTGTATTTGTAGTAGCCCCATGACCACACAGAGTAAAATAAGAGTGGTAGCTCTGTGATGGACATCAGAAGATATGCCTGTAGCAGTCTTGTATTATTTATAGTAATGGTGTTAGTAGGTGCACTAGAAGCATTAAGTCCTTACTCCTTAGGTCAAACTGTGCTCAAAACTTAAGTTAAAATAAGCCACTGTTGCCCCTCTGTGGAGCCTGATATTCCCAGTGGCCCCCAACCAAGTACTATCCAAGTCCGGCCTTGCTCAGTTTCTCAGATCTGACGAGATTGGGCATCACTCATTTCCACAGTCTAATAAATGACTTTATATCCGACTCAATTATGTAATGTTTCAGTGTTAAAGACTTTTTTTTTCTTTTTTTCCCTTTAAAAGAGACAATAATGATATATATTCTACCCTTATGTGGTTACTTTTTAAGGCCATTCACTTTTTGTGCATTACCTAAATCTCAACAAACATTTAAAGGAACTATTCAGCACATTTCCAAGAATAGGGCTGTGATCATTTTTAAAAAATATATATTGACATTTCTGTCAATACAGGCTGACTTAAATCAGGTTTGGGTTTGCAACATCTGACATTTAGACGTTTAATAAAGAGGTATTTATTTATATATAGTATATACTATATTTTTGTCTGTTATACAACAGACAAATATATAGTATATATATATACAACAGACATATGAACAGAGGCTTGAAACTGTGAATGGCAGCCGTGGTAGACGTATTGACAGGGAGATGGAGAGATTATGTTTTCCTAATCCCATCCCCCATCGCTTGGGGAGGAGAACAGTGATATAATCCCAGTAGTCAGCCCTCCACCCCCTGCTCCCCCTGCTGGCAGGTCAAAGAGCAACCAATCACAGAGGCAATAGACTGGCTCCTTTAAATCCAGTGAGCACAACTTTTGTCATTTTAACTATTCTAATATTCAAAGTTTAAAGTTAGTTCTATAAATAGATGGGGTTGGAGTAAATAATGTTGGAATAAGAGATAGTAAACGTAAAAACTTTTCACCTAGGACGGTTCTGGGAAAGTTTCCTTTTACCTCATATTGTCATGAATTAAACTGAACTTAACTTTTCAAATAAAATTCAGTGATGTTCCACAAGTCTTACAAACAAACTAGACCGGATTATATTTATAAAATAATTTATGCACATTAAAAAAAAAAAAACATTGACCAACACAAAGAGGTAATATGTTTGTGCCAGATTATATGCACACACACACACGCCGCACCTGAATATAAGCCTCAGGTGTCTCCATACTCAAAAACGTTTTCAAGTTTGGGTGATTTTATTGCCTCTTAAAGCTTTTGTCGTCTTTTTGCATTGAGTCAGTTCATCATTCTGCCATTGCCAACGTCTCACCATCGACTCACTGATACCAAGCTCACATACAGCAGCTCTATTTCCTTCTTCCACAGCCAGATCAATTGCCTTTAACTCAAAAGCTGCATCATATGCATTTCTTTGAGTGTTTTCCATGAGGACGGTGTGTTCATGGAGCACAAAATAACTGTTCAAAATACAATCAAACTAGCATCTTAACCGGCACATGACTCCCGTCTCTCCCCGTCCTCTACATGTCTCCTGCAGAAAGTGTTGCTCTCCTATCCTGTGTTATGTCAGTGTCTTTCAGGCACCCCTTCTGAGGGGTGAGGCTAGTTGTAATGATCAGGCATGACTGGCCACTTAAGTTTGATCCATTTCATCTTGTCACCTGCATTTAACGGGTAAGAAGTATTCCCCTCACTAATACTAATTTAGCGTCATAACTTATTTTATCATATGGTGGAAAACAACAGCGCTAGCTAGTGTTGCAACTTCATGTTAACCCTAGATCTAGTTGTTAACTGCACAGACAGCGGCGCTTTCTGCACTCAGGCTACGCGAGCATCCGCTGTGTTGCCAAACAAATAATCCATACATATATTAGCCACACCACTGTATAAGCCGCAGGGTTCAAAGTGCAAGAAAAAGGCAGCAGCTTATAGCCCAGAAATTACTGTAACAAATCATTTAATAAAATATCATGACTCTTTTAAAAATAGTCTGTATTTTTTTATTTATTTCCCCATAAAGCACGTCAACAGAGAATATGAGAACACATTGTGCATGCATTGTAATAAAGGCAATTCGATCACTGAACTGCTCAGAATAAATATGATGAAGATGCTCTAACCCTGCAGAGGAAGGGTGCTGCATTTTCGGTTCTTGAGAAATAGATGGTCTTAGCCTGATGTTGTGAATGAAACTAAACACAATAACATTTACAATTACAAACATAAAACTATAGGTAAACTCTCATAGCAGGTGCAGAGTTACCTGCGTAGTGAAGCTGCTCGTCAGTCTGGCAGCACTGGTCCCTAGTCCCACAGTCTTGTCCACCGTGGGGGCCTTGTTCAGGCAGCAGGGGGGGTATGGGTCTCCACTTGGTGTTGGATAGAGAGTTTCCATCATCCAGCCCGTCCTGTTGTTCATATGAGTCGAATCCAGGTCCAGAGGAGGAAGAGAGAGGAGGAGGAGGAGGAAGAGATGGAGGGGGAGGGGGGCTCGGAGCCCGGGGTTGGACCAGGGGCAGGGGTCTCTCTGTGGGCTGTGACGGAGGAGTGTGGGGGGGCTCTGTCACGTCTGTCTCCATGTCCATCAGATCACTGTCACTCTGTCAGATCAAAAACAGAACCAAATTACAACATTAAATCAAAATCAAATCATTAAAGATCAGTGGTTGCTCCAATAGTGGATCAGGAAGCAAAGGTTAAGCCCAAATATAGTGTCAGGAAATATGTGGATCTGTATGTCAAATGGTCAGAATGTTGTTTGAAGCATCTTCGTGCTATTTATTTAGTGAAATTACAAAAACAGAATTTGTGGGAAACTGGATATAATATAAGCTGTTTGCTCCAGCACATGCACATGCACAGTGACATCTTGGCCACAGCTACGAGAACACAGACACATGTGATTAGAAAATAACTTCAAGTGTGAAAATGAAACCAGCATTGAAAACTAGAGCACAATCTTTGTATTTCACGTGGTTCTTGGTATTTCAGGGCATAGCACATTTTTGATTTTTGACTCAAAAGTCCTGTGGTTTGAGATGTGTCACTGCGTGGAGCTTCTAAAGGGCCAAATTAACCTTGTAACACAGTCGCCTGCAGCAGCGGGAGAAGAGGGTCTCAGCCAAACTCAGACAGGGACATGATTTAGTGTCTGTTGTGAGTTTAGAGCTCACTTCTGGACTGTTCTCAGTGACAGCATTTATCTCATTTATCAATCTATTTCGTTTTTTCTTACGTAGTGCCCCCGCTGCCCTGGAGGGGGCATAGATGACTCCAGTGCCATTGCACTCAGATGAGTAGCCCCAAAAGGACACTGCCACTGGGGTCGTCATAATAATTGATGCTCAGATTTGAACGTTCCTG
>KN514028.1:12395-22546 GCA_000787155.1 Scartelaos histophorus
ACTTCAACTTAAAACAACAAACAAGCACTATGCTTATTCAATGTGTAAATCTTACCAAAACACATCACAAAGTATGGAAATGCAAATATTGAATACAGTACATGCAGGATGAGTACGAACAACAACTCAAAGTACAAGTTGACATTGCAGTAATGAGGGACCACATGACATGGTTTTGTACCTGTCTGCGGAGGACAGAGGGACAGCTCTTCCTCCCTGGAGACTTATGAGACCTCACCATGGTGCTAAGAGGAGTACACTACCCGCTCACCTCAACACACCTGCAAAAACACTGCACGTGAGTAAGCCTGTCACCAGGAGATTTTTGTTTGTAATACAGTTGCTGCAGTTCATGAATTTAAAGGCAAATGCTTTTCTCCATGGATTGTTTCACAGTATTGTATTAAACATTTCTATCTTCATGGAGACCAGACCAGACCAAGTTGCAGGTCAGATCTGTGGAGAGGCAACCCTGCTCGTTTTTCTAGGTATTTTTGAGCTATAAAACCACCTATAATTGAATGGATGTAAGCTAGAGCTGTTTAATGTCACACTGTGGAACATTCCAGGCAGAGCAGTGATGCATCCATTGAAACAAGCAGGTGACAAAGCCCCAACAGAGAAGTTACATAGTGCACCTTTAATTGATACTGTCTATTTAAAATTGTTTATTGCAATTATTCTGTTTTGTTGTTCCTTTGTTTTTTGTCAGAGGTATAAAGTAGTATTGTAGTATTGTTGTATTGTTATTGTAATATTGTTTTTTGTTATATTTTCGCTGTATCAATATATCAGGATTGAAAACATGTTTTGGTGACAGGCCTACACATGAGGCCCGGCTCTAATGTCACCATCACATTAATTCACTCAATTCACTTAATTCACTCAGCAAAAGACTAAAACCAAAATAAGAAACAAAACTTAATATGAGGAGTCGAATGTGAAGCCACAGCTCCACAGACTCAGACAGTATTTCTCCATGAGGCTGCACATTAGTGACAGTTTGCCAAGGTGCAGCTGCAGTCTCTTATGATGAAAATACAATCAGAGTTAAACAAACTTGCTATTCAGAGTCTCTGCATGCAACAAGTCATTTTCAGAGAAAAACAGGATTCATTTTATATTAAAAAACCTCCTGTTTCACATCATTTCATTTCTCTACACCCAACACAACTGGGGTATCTCATGAATTTCAGTCTTTCAAACAGCATGTCTGATGAAATGCTGAAATACTTCTCAAAAGTAATTAACTAAAATAACAGCCTTCCTTGGACAACTAATATTTAGTAAATAGATGACACAATTATCAACAATTTATCCTCCTAAAATGGTTTGTATAATATGGATCTTGCAATACAATAATAACAATAGTTCATGCTCATAGCACAAAGCATTTTTATCCAAGGGTTGCAGAGTGACGGAAATATTTCAATATGATTCTCAAGTCACACCACAATATCTTATCTTCTGAATGGGCAAACGTTTTCAAAATTTCACAGGAAAATGAAATCCATTAATAATAAGGTAATGTGTTGGAATTCCCTTGGAGACTCAGATACGTTTCTAATTCTACTAAAAGACCACTAGAGGGCGACAGTGTTTAAGTTTATGTTTTCATTTTTTTCACCTCGTTTCAAATGTATAAAGTTGACTGACCATTCAGATGTCACAAGGATTATCTTCTAATAGAACATATAAACTCATATTATTATAATATTAACCAATTAACTAGTTAATGAACTTTTTAACTGATAATAGTCACTAACTTATGTCTAAAATGTATCTGTTGCATTAATACAGCAACGCACAAGTAGCACAAGTTATGATACAGTATCATAGATGGGTCTAACTACCAGGGTTCATGTACAAAATTAAAAGTTACTACAAGTTAATTAATCAAGGAGATTTATGTGGCAAATATTTAATTAAAAAGCAACCAAAATAAAGTTGACTAAATGAAACTAAATACCACCTCTGCTATGGAGAACACTTTTCTAGAGCACTAACAATTATAATTCTCTGTTTTTTTCAGCAATTATGTTATTGTCTTTGTGTCATTGTGTCATTGTTAAGTACAATGTTTTATTTTCAGTTTCATATTTAAAAAAAATGTGTAAATAGTTTTTTTTTTGTGGCATTTTAACAACAATTTACCTGCCTCCATCTACACACTGCATCCATTTCTTTTTACAAAGTTCAAGTTCCTTCATGCCCTCCTTCAGTGCCTCCATATATCACCTCTTTGTTCCTGTACTTCTGCATCCACACTTTTCTTTATTATCCATATCTCCAGTACACAGGCTCTAGCAGCACTGAGGGTGGGTCAAATGCAGAATTCTCTTCAGGCTACATTAAAGTATACATTCATTTACTAGGATGTGTATGCTAATTACAATAAACAAAACCTAAAGAAAAAAATCTCTTGTTTTGATGCTTTGAATTATTTGCATGCTTGAGTACATAGAGTAATGGAAGAGTACTCAAAAAGTACTCCAGAAAAAGTCTAATTACATGGCGAGAGTTCAACTCAATTGCAAGTAGTATGTGGGTCAAATTTGCACTACTCAAAGTAACTAGTTACTTGTTACGCAATTTCAGTAGCATTTTAGATTTATACAAAACTTGCTTGATTATACAGTTTAAAGATAAATTAAGCTGTTTTAAACAGCTATATGTAAATTCTTTGAGGTCTGGCCAATCAGAGCAGGCGATGCAAGGTGAAGAGATGCAGTGAGGAAGCTTTGGACTGAAACAACAGGGACTTGAAATGTACTCTGTAACTTCTAATTAAACAGCCACACTAACACAATTAGAAGTACAGGTTTAAAAATCTAGTTAAATTACCAAAAAATTACTATTATTGTACAGTAATATGTGAAAATATGCGATAAATAATTCCTTCTGTTTGGTATTTTAGCTTCTTTAGCAGCCTGCCTCTATATGAAAGATTGCATAGAATTATATGGGTTAAAAGGTCAAAAAGTCAAGAAGACAAAAAGGGCTAAACAGTGTTTTCCTCTCAAAGTGAAATTCCATGTTGCAAAATTAAATGCTACTGCTAATGCTGCTGCACACAGACATGAAGCGGACCACAGAGAAGACAAGAGCATTATGAGCTGACCAAGATCCCCAGAGCACAGACCACCTTCTGCTGCTACTGAGGTGTGCTACTTCCATATTAAACATGCTACATTCATAAATGCAGGTCAATGAAAGCAGTAAATGACCAACAAGGTGCTGCTCATTTCTTTTAATGTCCTAATCAAATAGAATCAGTATTTTATGAACCTAGTGTGGTGGCATTCTTTTTCTTTACATTAGTAGTAGTAGTTTATTTATTTGTTTTAATAGAGTGACAAAAAGATGTCACATAAAACTATTACTGAGGGAGTTTAAGTGAGATCATTTATAAATGGATCAGCCTATTTACAAATTATGATGCTAAGAATATGTCTTTCAGTCAGTATGTTAACAACAAGCAACAACTATGTTAATTAACTAACACTTCAATATCTAACACTAATTAACTTTGAGGGAGCGATAGTTTTTATTTAAGATATCATGTATGTTGTATGTTTATTAACCTGAGGGGTTAATAAACTTTTTTATAGTTGAAATGTTGAAAGGAGTTTTTGTTTACATTACGTTACTACTTGACCTTATGGGATAATAAAAGTCACTGTACATTTTTTCTTTGTTTTGACACCGTGTGGGTCCCAGGGCTGTTCTAAAACCTGTAACTTTAGAAGTTAACGGTAACCAGCCCATCATCGCAAAACAATGTACAACCTTAAGTATAGTTACTAAATGAACTGACTACAGCCATGCAATGTAAAGATATTCTATGACACAATAGTTTTCACCTGTTCCACCGCTGAAACTAATCTTTTTGAATGGACATGTGGAGTACAATGTCCATTCAAACTACAGTGGTCAACAGCACTTAAGTAAGAAGTGCTTTGATAATCCAAGCTAGGACCTGCACATGATGATAACTAACATCAATAATCTACTAAATAGAATTAAAATCAATCTACTATGGCTTAAATTACATTATATTGGTAAAGAGTGGCCATGTCAGTAAGATCAGTAGCTCTGTCATGATTAAATACTATACCGACCTGTCATTTACTATATGAAAGCTGATACATTGTTTTTTGGGGTAAATATTTAGGACTGATTGAGGACTTTTTCTCTGGACTGTTGGGAAATATTTGTCCTACTTGCATGACTCATTGTAGATGTAAACTAACTATTGAAGTGTTTCATTCTGCTCATGATTTTTAACAATATTGTACAATTAGACATTTTAGACTTTTTGTGGTTTAAATCTGCTCTTGGGTTTTCAGTGGCAATGCTGTTTCAATATTACCACTTAGAGTCTATATTTATTTCAGCAATACATTGTTGATGTTCTTTTTATTCTGCCAGACCTAGTGAGGCATAAGATTATGACAATGTTTACCTATACACTTGACTTCACCACTGTCTGACATGGAAACATCAATGGACAAACTTGTGACCTGAATTACTATGATCAACAACAAACAAACTGCCCACTAATGAGCAACTACATAGAGCTCTAATAGCTACCTGTGCTAACATAGGCTCAATGAATAATGTCATGGATGTAAGGATGTGACCCAAGGCCTTTTCTTTGCAATTCAGCTGAAGTGAATCAAATTATGGCTTGGGTGACAACTACTAAGCAGCACTTTCTGTTGGTCCAAACTTAAGAGGTGTTTGCAATGAGATTATGGGCTTACAAAAATAATTACAAAAACTACATTACTCCTGTCTCATTTTGTTTTAACAATACTAGCTGTGTGATAAAAAAATTATAATTAATTAATTATGTTTTGTTTTTTTATTAGGAATTACATATATTACGCTTTCACATTTTAACCCATCTATAGTGCTGTAGCACCAAATTTACTCTTTTGAAAGTTGTAATATAAAAGGTGAACTATGTTACATTTTAGCATATGACATTATATTTACCCCTCTCCAGGGAGACAAGTGACCCCAGTCACCCTGCTTAAAGTAAGAATACCTAATAAATACAATAATAACAATAATGCTTTACATGTTTGTTGAAGCCTCTCAAAGTGCACACTTCACTGTTGTCATTATCCATTCACTTCACACTCAGGAGTGGTATGTTTTTACAGATGCCCTGGGGCAGACTGATGTATGGTAACCTGCCAATCTGTGTCCTCTGCCCCTAAAGCACCAACGATCACTCACTCAAACGCACCTTGGTCCAAGTGGGAATTGACCCTCCCACTCTGGACTGGTAAAGGGTGCTTTAACCACAGAGCCACTGATGCCACTACAACACATGTATCTGAATAGAACAAGTAGAATTCAATTACTGTAGAACATTCTACACAAGAGCGTCTTGGAGACAAGCAGGAGGCAGACAGCCCACAAAAATGTGACATTGTGCATTTTTAGGTATAAGAAAACAATTTGCTATAAAGCGCACCTTCATAAAACGTCATGTTATTTAATGATAGAATGAATAATTTCTCTAGACTTGACCTAAGACCTAAGATCCATCACATAATTCAATAGACCTACTCTGTTCTCACATACCACGTGCTTGGCGAATGATTTCAGTGACAGCGCGAGCTGATTGAGCACTGACAGCACCTCTGTCTGTCTGCTGAATGAGCTTTGAGCTCTCATGGATGAGCCTTGCGCTGCGTCCAAACGCACAACACCAACAAATAAAATGTTCGGATAAACGCTCAGTAGAGACAACTCAAACTCGAGACGCGTAGCGCGCATGGATGAGGCACGAAACGTGCTTCCGTTACTTCAGATTTAAGCGATGATGTAAAAGCGGGAGGCATTTATCCACACATGAGCCATTAGCCACATGCACCACGCACCACGAGGGGAGAGCGGAGAACAGATCTGCACTGGCCTGTCGAGCCGTGGACACGGTCTAACCAGTGTGCACGCATCCACTTACGCACCCCCAGAGTGGCGAACAATGCTTGTTCCGAAACAACCCTGAGATCTTCCGCGTTGGCAGCAGTTATGAGTCGGAGCTGAGGAGAGGGGAAGCGCACGGTGATTGTTGCCGCCCGGATCCGCGTCTATTGGCTCCTTTCAGCTGGGGCAGCGTCACACACGGTCTCCGCTCGCAACTCCATCGCCCCCCATGGGCGTGCGAGGCCGTGGGCTGTGACGCAAATGGCACTGGGTGATTTGTAAATGACAGATCTTCTAAATTCAGCCCCATCACCACCGGGACTGCTCCCATCCTCGAAATTCCATGTAAAGATATCAATTCGTGTGTTGGTGACGAGCGTAGAGGCGGATGAGCAGTTCGCTCTACGGGGATGCGATTGCATAACTCGGAAAACTTAACAAAAATGTGCCTGAAGTGAACGATGTATTGTGAATTTGTACACTGGTCATTTGTACTATATTTGGATGGATCGTAGTTTTGACAGTGGCTCACAACGAGTGCCCGTGTTTTGGCCACAGCAGGAACCACGGAGCGTATAGGAAGCGGAGTGGCCTCGCTATGGTGGATGAGTGGTGGCCAGACCTAGGACGCATGCACGTAGCTGACGGGGAAAGACAGGACAGCCCGAGTGGGACTCAGGGCTGCATTCACAGGCCATAATGGGCCGGCATGAATACTATTGTGCTCTTTTATCCAATAGTCCCGAAGTATTTACAAAAGGTTGGCCAACACACACACAAAATATCAGGGTGACACGGTGACGGCGGTTACAGCAGCTGCCACGGTGCTCTGCGCAAAGCAGCAGTACAGGCACAACCATTGCGCAGCGCTGGACTTCCCCAGTTTTGTGCAAACTATGTGGTTCAGCCAAAAGACTTTTTATCTCTATATTATTCAAGCTGTCCTCATCTGGCGACAAGCGAGCCAGAGCGCAGGGCATTCGCTGTTCTCATGGCACAATTTGCATTGCCTCCATTATTCCCCAAAATCTCCTTTTACACGGTTATATTGTCAGCCTAAAAACGCCACTATTTTGAGCCACAAAGGGGGCAGCTTAGCTTGATCAAAGAAAAGCGAAGTACAAAATGCACCTTTCATGTCGTTAAAGAGAGGCCCCTCGAAAACGTTTGCAGCATGCCAGGAGAGTACGGCGTAAAAACGAGCTAACCCGGATAAAATAAATACGAAGACAAGGTGCTCCACACCTATAAACTCGCTCATCTCTACCTCAGTGACAACACTAAACCATCACTGGTCATTTGGATAAGACATGAGCCCATGAAGATGGTGTTATCATAGATGAAAAACGCTGCGTTTTGCGGATCCGTGCCACTATTTCCAAGAAGCAGCTTGGCGCACAGAACCGGTGACCCTTCCATCTTTGCGCGTCCTTCTCTCGGGTGAATCCACGGACACTGTGTCCTTTTTATCATCTCATATGATCAATAACATACCCCTGTACTCAGTTTTATCACCATCGAGGCCAAGGAAGGACACAGAGGCCGATATAAGTCTCTGAAAGTAGTCGTTTCCCCATAGCGGCCAGGCTGAAACAAGAGGGCGATGACGCCATTTTCTGCAAAACAACCACGCTCGCAAAGCCAAAGCGAAGGAGGTTTCGCCGTTCCACAGCCACTCAGCCTCTCTCAAACGCACTAAAACAAAGCCCTACCTTGTATTTGTTGGATAGATATTTCAGTCGTTTGTTTGAAGGGCAAAGCCGTGCGATCGTGGCCACGAGTCCGGAGATTGTTTATCTCGCCTCGCAGCGTCCCCGGTCCACTCTGAACAAGTTCCTCTGCGAGTGGCTGCCTTTGTGCACCCAGTGGATCCTCTCAGCATTGAACTAGTCTCTGCGCAAAGGTGCACGCTTTACGTCTGGTTTCAGCAAGAAATTGAAAGCTAACAAACACGAAAACACACAAGAAGGGAGGAAATCAGGAGCTTAATCAAATAAAAGCGAAACAATATCACATTCATGTATTTATAGCCGCGCCAGTCGCGTCGATTTAGCCCCCAAAACGCACACGCTCGAGGTACATGGGACTCAAGTGTCCACGACGCATAATGGAACAGGCCTGGACAGCGCCGAACGCGCAAACTAAAGAGATGCTGATGCGCAGAGAGAGTAATTATGGCACCGTGAATGCCAAATGTATATGTAACATTGAAATACGGCTTAAAATGGTGCCATCCAATCCATGTCAGTCACACGTTGCAATATAGAGCCAGCTTTAACATTAAATATTTAGGTTATGCATACGCTCTTTGATTTGCAATTGCCGCTAAAATCTAATGACTTAAAGTGAGGTGCAAACAATATACGCACGCCAATATGGGAAAAAGGAATAGCCTAAAGGAGGAAATACTACAGTAAGGGAGTATTATCTCAAACCACACGTATTAGCAAATGGATCTATCCAGCCACCGTCTTGCCAAACCCATTAGTCAAAACAACCATACAACAAACTCAAGTGGACGCGACAGGGGCGCGTTTTGTGTGTGGATATATATATATTTATATATATTTTTTAAATTAAATATAACACCCTTAAACCCAATACAAAGCAACCAGTTCCGACAGCATCAAATAACCCAAAAGAAAATAAACCCAAAAGTTATGAAAAAGTTATCTCGTAGAGTAGGGCTCAGAATGGCGATAATCCGGCGCGTATAGGTAACAAGATTGGTATGGAGACCCATAGATAATCTTTGAAGAAAAGAGGATCTTACATCAATAATGATTCGCTTACATTTTGGCTGCGTAAAGTCGCACACCAGTGAGGATCTGGGGAGGATGTGCGTAAGTTAGCTAAACTGCTATGAGCAGTGACAGCTAATTGGCACAGGCATTCTTTTTCCAAACGCGTGATACGCGGTGTTCATTAAGAAATAAACACAGTTAGAACCAATTCAAATCCTTAACTCTGTAATAACGGAGAAACAACGTGTTACTAAATGTTATTTGTAAATGAAATAGTCTTAGGATTTAGCCTATAGCCCCGCAGACAGTGACAGAGCCCGTGCGTACAGAGCGAGCACCTGTGGGCAGACCGTCCTGGCAGCGGTGCTAGCTTAAGACAAAAGTTACAGTATAACTGTACAGAATACCACATTTATGTATTTGACCGTTTGGTAATTAATGCTATGTGTGAAAACAAAAGCAGTCTGTAGAAAAGTGATACAAGTATGGTGATTTTTCTGAAAGACTCAGACACATCGTGTGATACTCACCAGTAAGAGAGTGAATGGCGCCTGTAGAGTGAGCGCGCTGTGGGATCACGTTATTACCGCGGCCTTACTGGCCCATCGGACTCAGCTGCTCCAACATTTACTATTACACCTAATTCTAACACTAAACACTGTGCTGCCATTGGACTGGAAATGGAACAGACATATGCCATAGTGGTCAATTATACTCGCATTGTTTATTATAGTAAACTAAAAGCGGGAGACTGCTGTAGTCTCCTTTAGGTCTGTCCCACAGTAGATTGCATATAATATAGAATATAAACTTACTTCGCTTATTATTTACTTCGGCTGGGGCCTGGTTGTAGTGCATTCTCAAGTTAATTACACAATCGAGTGGCAAAACTGTCAAAAATGTGCAGATTCACCTTTGAGGCAGACGAGTAGAGACTAACACTAAAGGACTAAATGCAAACTGAATGAAACACTTTTTTTTTTCTTTTTCTTTTTCTTTTTTTTTTTTTGTTTTTTTAGACTAGAAGTTGTGCATTGAGTTTAATCCCTGCCAGCCCTTTCCTTTAGGCGCACGAGAGCTCCCAACAAAAGGTGCCCACCACTATCGGCTATGCACAATTAACTAAAGCACCAGCATTATTCCATTATCATAAGAATGCTGTTTGCAATGGGGGGAGAACCTACGGGCATTCATGGATGTGACCAAGAGCTTTTATCTTCACAATTACATGCACGCTGCATTTATCATACCACCTAGTGACACATTTGGACACTTTGTGAAAGAATAATTTGTTTATGCAAGTAATATATTCGGGTTTTTTTTAGTTGCATAGATATTAAATATGTTTTGTCACTTGAGGAAAACGTTGAAAAGGCAAATAGAAGCAACATTTAGGCTACTTGTTGGTCTATCTGAAATATTGCGTTACCTGATCTCCAATATTGAGTTCTGAGAAATAATTAC
>JACN01076648.1:0-19248 GCA_000787155.1 Scartelaos histophorus
TTTTTTTTATTTATGTGATGTGCAATAATGTGGCTGTTTAAGTGGAGAAAAGTTAAACAATGCTCTTCCAAACATTGCTCACCATTTATCAGGGCTTTGGATTAGCTCATAAACCTCTGAATTAATAACTACAGTGTAATGTAAATGGAAAAAAGCCTAATTTAAACTGTAGAGTCAAGTGGAAAATATAAGGTAGAAAGTTCATCCTATATGTGACACTACAGGCGTCCTCAGCCGGTCAGCCGTTAAGAGTATTCCACGTCTTTTCCCAATTGGCCTTTTCAGTACACACAATTAGATCAAGAACCAATGACAACAAGAGACAACAAGCAATTAGTCCAAGTCCAGTTCACGTTAGCGGTTTATGCAGCACGGCTTAATTCACAAAATGAATTCACAAAGGGTTCGCCGAGCAAAGACGGCTTTATTATTTTACGAAACTACCTCTAGTCATTTTCCAGCCTTCTAGCGTTTTGTCACATCCGCGAGTACAGACTTCTTTATCCAGAAATGTAACCCACTTTTCTTCCTTTAATCATTAGCAGGATGCGTTCTCACTCAGCACGGCTCCAAACTGGCTGTTGCTCGGATGACATGTTGTGTGTGCGAGACAACATCATCAGTTCATTAGAAAAATACAAACAGTAGCCTCTCCCCTGCGCTTCTCACTCCAAAGACTAGCGCACACGCTCCTATTGGCAGGGAGCACCCAAAGGATCCCCCATTCCCTCTATGCTATTTGCACAACACGTCGACAGTATCTTGGTACAAATCTCCTGTTAACAGCTGCTGGTGTAGTAACAAATCAGCGGCACATTAAGACCCATTATGTTTATCCAGCTCTGAGGGTTACGTGTGTGGGTGTGGGTGGGATGTTGGGTCTAGCTCAGCAGACAACATTTATAAAACACGGAGATTCATCAAGATAAATGAAAACAATTATAATTAAGACCCATTTTTACTCTCTGGATTTTAGCACTGCGTGAGTTGTGTGGTCCTCTGTGTCTGTATTTATTTATTTATTGGTTTTTACTATTTTATTCTTTTAGTACTGCCGTTTTAATTGTGTTCTGTATTTACTGTTTTATCTTGATTTTGTTAGTCCCTTTTCTTTTAACATGATTGTGCTGACTTTTTGGAGTTGGATGTTTTGCTTTGCTAGGTGAAGCACTTTGGAAACAGTTTGGTTTATAAAATGTGCTATACAAATAAAGTTGGATTGGATTGGATAATAATATAGACCGGGCCTTCTTCAACCAAATTTCAAAGAGAATGTGAAATTTAGAGGTTATATTTAATTGAAAAGGCAGACTATGGTTCTTTTTTTTCTAAAGGGGTTTGCCCCTTGCTTCTCTCTATATGTAAGTGCTTTGTCTGGCATGTTCCACAGCATGTCTTAAAACGTATCTATCTCCTTGGTAACAAACAAGCAATGTCAGCAGGCCAAGTTACTTGTCAGATTTGTGGTGATGTGACTGTAACAATGCACAGCAAGACTTTTTTGAACAATATCTATAAAACCAAATGTCTTAAAACCTATAGCTAGCCAACTTTAATGCCATACGGTGGGACATTACAGGAAAATCAATAACATCTTATTCATATTCAGTCAATAAGCACTGGCCGAGCTAGTGTATGCTGCCAAACAAGACACTAAGTTGCCATCCTATAGCATAATGAATGCATTACAAAGTAAAAATAAAAGAGTACATTGTAAACAGCCACTGGCAACAACAAGAAAATATATATTATATTTTGGGGTGCACTAACACACAATACTAAGTTAGTGTATGCATCAGTGGAGGTGAGTAATTCCTACAGTAGTGCATAATATAATTTAAACTGCATGTTATTGTTCATTACTCAGTCTATAAGCATCTCCATATCAGTCAGTTCATACATTGTGCATGAACATGTATCAGATGAACTTTGCCCTCTGCCTTTAGTGACCTCCCTTATGAGGACACATAGGCGTGTGCCTGTGTGTGTTTGTGCGTGTGCCTGTGTGTGTGTGTACATGTGTGTGCCTGTGTGTCCATGTGTGTGTACGTGTGTGCGTGTGTGTGCATGTGTGTACGTGTGTGCATGTGTGTGTGTGCATGTATGTGCATGTGTGTACATGTGTGTGCCTGTGTGTGCATGTGTGTGCATGTGTGTACATGTGTGTGCATGTGTGTATATTGTACATGTGTGCCTGTGTGTGCATGTGTGTGCATGTGTGTACATGTGTGTGCATGTGTGTATATGTGTGTGCATGTGTGTACATGTGTGTGCATGTGTATGCTTGTGTGTGCATGCGTATGCGCGTGTGTGTGTGTGTGTGTGTGTGTGCATGCGTGTACATGTGTGTACATGTGTGTGTGTGTGTGTGTGTGCATGTGTGTGTGCATGTGTGTGTGTGCGTGTGTGCGGGTGGCTGTGTGACTGAAGGGGACACTAATGAGAGCACTGATTTTCAACCGCAAAGCCTCAGGATATCATTAACTGAGCGACTATATGAAACATCAGATCAGGCCATCAGTCAGACGATCAGAGAGGACACTTTTTCACACACAGAATATGTGAACAAGAAAAAAATAAATAAATAAGCAAGCACCTTTGGAGAGTTGGGAAACCAGAAGTAGAGAGATACAGTGTGATCAAAAACAAATTAAAGTGCGTATAACTGGTTAGACTGTTACTTTCTCTAAAACCCAGTTAATATCATTATATTTAAAATGTTACTAAAATATATTTACCACAGATATCATCCCATCAAACCAAGTAATAAATAGAAAAAGGATGTTTGCACAATACACAAACACTGGTGTATTAGAGCATATGTGATCCATCCATGGGGTCCCCACACAGTGAGAGCAACACACTCTTATTGTGGGTTTAGCACAGTTTTGATTGTTTTGGATTGTTTTGTCTTTCCTGCAATGGGATTGGTAGTAGTTCAATGTCTGCACTATCACTTGGTATTTCTACATCCCATGGACTGTGTAGACTGAGAGGACCTGTTTACACTGATGCAGTAAAAGCAATGTTTTTATACAAGTCTGTCATTTTGTTGAATAATTAGTTTTATGCTGATATGTTTATTTGTCTGGTTTTGTCCTATGGGTTCAGATATTGCACAAGGTAGCTTCAAACACATGAAATAAAATATATTCCTTAAATCAGTATTACTGCACAGTCTTTTGAGTTGAATGTGAATAATTATCAGGGGGCCCAAGGGAATCATTCAATCAATAAGGGGATCACGGCATTGCAGACAACGTGAATATCGGATCTAAAGAGCATGTCTTGGTAAATCTTTTCAACAGGCCAATAAATACATTTTTATAGCCGTTATGACATTTAGACGGTGCAATATTTTCTTCAAGGCGTATTTCCTGGCATTCCTTTCTCTATTTTTCTTTCCATTGTTCTCCTTTCTTTGGGACCCCCTGGACCCCAGCCCCACTGATTCTGTTCACTCCACATATGAGGGGTCAGTGCGTAGCCCACAAGAATAAACCAGCCACTCAATGAGAGCCACACTGATGTCATCCCCCTAGCCCTTCTTTCTCTGCTGCCTCCCTGTGTCCTACAGACCAGGAATGGGTCTATTCACGCACACGTCCCTCCCCCCTTGGAGCTGCACCCCTAACAGGTCAATTCTCTGCCTTATTGCTCCGCTCCGCCTTAAAGAACTGAGGACACACTGGGAAATGAACTAGCTTTGTGCTTGGCCGTGACATATAGAGGTGATCACGTGGTAGAGTCTGTGGGGTAAGTGTTTAACAAGAGAAAAGGGCAGAATGTGTAAAATGTCTCTTAAAGGGCTCCAAGTGGCCATCCTATAATGAAAATGCCTGCACCACCAAGTTTTAAAAGATGTTTTCATGAGTTTGGCCCTGGTGGCGGCTCTCCAGTCTAATCACATTGTGTCCTGTCCATAGCTGCTTTCTCAAGCTCATCTCCACCTCTGTTTAATCTTCACAGACTCTTTCATTAGGACCACACCATGTGCTGATTGTGGACAAATGGAGCGGATATCTCATTTTGAGCTAGAATGAGCCGGGGATGCTTTGTCTGACTGAGGAATGCCCATAAGCCCATAAGACAGAGAGGACCACTGTTTGGACCACGGTGGGCGGCTATACCAGGACGGGACAGAGCCATGGCAACGCAGCAGCAGGTCTGCTGGGGTATAGCGCTGGTACAATACGGTGGCCTGGAGTTTGTCATTCCAGTCAGGCCTGACCCAAATCAGCACATCCTGGGAACCACTGGCCTTCAACCACACTCAGCACTCACAAACTTAAATGGGCTTGTATTATTTAGCTGATAGCAACAACAAACAAAACATATGGACGTTTGAAGTCTAATTACTGAAAAATGCTGGTGTTTATTATTCAAGACCATAGCCCATTGCCTATGGCTGCTCGTGAATAGGATTTTTCACTTGTTTACACAGTGTCTACAAGCCACCTCCCATCTGCATTGCCTCTATGTATTAAATGCTTCAATTTACGCATTGCTTAATAATCTTTTATGTTTTCAGATGGGTATTATCTACCAACAGCAGCTGCGGGAAAATCTGCTTTAAATGAGAAGAACAACTAAGAAGTTATCAGGACCATGTCAACAACAGTGTTTTTGCTGTTGTAACTGTCACCAAAAGCAAAGCATTATGACAAATGTACGAATGCAAATGAAACTTTTGAACACCGAAGAGTGAACTTTCTCAGCTTTCCGTACTTTAGAAAATGCTTTTTACACCGGCATTGCAAGTTCTAAACATTAATGAACACGAAATACAATCAAATGAACCTTGTAGTCAAACCACCAACAGTGCCCTCAGACAGCAATTAAGGCTTGAAACCTTTTTGTGTTCACCTGTCCACCCAAGCATGCCCTCACCACAACTCCGCCATGTGAATTATGTGCAGGAAAAAACACTTACTTTATTATGGAGGTCTTGTAGTTGTATCAGAGTTTGGAGAAGTAGTTTCTGTGAGCGCTTTTCATCTGCACTTGTGCCCCTCCGCTTCAGCCTCTCCAAAACTATTTGTGTGTGTGCCGTGCAGACAGTGGCCGTGTACTCCCTCCGTGTCAGTGTGTGCGTTGTATTGAGTGTGGGAGAGACTTTGGTTGGCTGTCCGATGCTGTTTCCTGACTCGTGATCAAGAGCTCATTACCCCCAAGGTCACTCCTGGGACGTCCTGCCTAGCACTCAGCCTCACACCAGAGACAACATGTGAGATGACGAATGGAGAAGACGGGGGAGCAGCAAGTGCCAGTGAGTCTATCAGGACAGAGATATATTAGCCCAAACAAAGAATTCAATACAATTTAATAGTAAAAATAACACTGATCACTGTATGAGGTATGACTGTCCATCTTCACAGTTATAGAAAATATGTTGTTGATCCATGGAAAGTGCCTTCACACCATCAATACATTATCGACACACACCAGCTGTGCACGAGATTTGTTGTCAGTGTTTTGTTTGTTGTTTTGCAATTGACGAAAAAAACAATTTGATGTGTTTTTTTCTTCTTTGTCATATTGCTATAAAGCATTACAGGACTATATTGGATTAAAGAGGGCCAATTTATGATAGATATAATTGCTACTACAAAGTAATGCCACAATTGAGTTATGCTGTCTGGAGTTGCAGTGCAGCTGAATTCACTAAAAAGAAAACAAAGAGGGGACACAGCAGCGGAGCTATTGTTCGAAATGTGTGCAAATGACTCACTCTGTGTCAGTTCTGTGACTCCTGTCCAGTGAATACAATGTCTAATGGTGCATGTGCATAATAAGCAATGAAAAGTGTGTATTGGTGTGTGAGGGAGGGCATCTGACACAAAATAGATGCCAAAAAAACACATTAAAAAGTCTCTATTATTGTATTCCAAAACAAACAACCTTTACTTTTTGTAACAAGTGAACAATGTAACATGATGAAATGAAAAGTAAATTTTTGGAAGTTTTTTGGATGCCACCAGGCCTGGAGCCGTGTATCTGCAGAGCTGAAGTTTCTTTAGATATATTGTGTTAATAGACTGTGATCCTCTCAGTGAGTGGACAAGCAGATGGCTGATAACCCTATAGACCAGCTCTATCCCTGTGCTGCAAATGGACACATTACAACAGCCACAATCAATAGCATGTACCATTAGGCGAGTCCAGCAGACCCACGCACAATACTGATGTCAGAGGGCCCACGAGCTCGGCTGGTCCACACACACGCAAATAACCCTGCATTTCACCCCTGAGCCCAGCTTTTATGTTTTGGGTTATTGATTCAATGCCTGGCACACAAGCATTTTCTAATAGACAAAATGCCTCATTGTAGCTTTAGTTCATTATTATTAGATAAGCTGTTTCACTGCCAGGACCCATTGTGAAGGTGCTATTGAGAGTCAATGGGAATGTGATAAGAGTGTGCTCTCTCAGAGCTGTAATGGTGATTTACAGGTGGAGCAAATTCAAAAGCAGTCAGGGATAGAGGGCCAACAAAATCACTCATTAATGGTTGTTTTTCAAAAGTAGTATCCCTTAGCCTAAGTATGCTATTAGGATGAGATGAGAATGAGAATACAATTGAGCCATCAAGAATATGCTTTAGTCAATTCTGTAAATCTGCACCTGCTTGTCTCCATGGAGATATTGCTTTGTCACGGTACTGTTCCACAGTCTAGCATTAAACCTATCCATCTTTATAGAGAAAATCAGGTGATGTCTCCAGACTGCAGATGAGACCTATGGAGAGACAAGCCCATCCATAATAAGAACATTTACCAGTATGGATCAATATTTTTCAGGCATAAAAACACAGAATAAAGGCAAGATAAGTTTCATATCAAACTGTGGAACATTTCAAGCAAAGTTATATCATCTCCATGGAGATTCTTGACCCTCCAAAAGAAAAGTAAGAGAGTGCACTTATAAATAGCCATACCAGTTTGTCGTCAGTTGTCAGAAGTTAAGTCAGCCCAGGCCTGGTCAAGTGTCACACTGGGGCGCCAGCTGCAAAAACTGTTGCTGTGTCCTTAGGCAAGGCACTTCACTGTGTAGTATGAAACACTGGTGTGTGCGTGAGTGTATGGTGTCCCTTGTTTCCATCAGTCTGCTCCGGGGCAGCTGTGGCTACAATAGTATTATTATTATTATATTATTCCATAATATTTTATGTTGGATTATTTTAATACTGTGTCCTACTTGATTAAATTCTGAGTTATACGCTTTGTTAAAGCTAATGTCAAGATTAGGAATAGCTCCAAATGCAAAATGTATATCTTTAATTTACTATTTTGATTCAATAGTGTTTAATATTACAAAAAAACTAAGCAACCGTAATCAGCTTTTTTTTAACTATTGTATCCTGATTGTATAACAGGGAGGGGGGTGGTGTAACATTATCTAACTACTAAAGAATTTTAGCTCAAAATGAGTTCTCATTCATATAAACATAGATCCTGTATCACTGTAACACGTCCAGTGAAAATAACTAATCTGTATGTGTTAAAATCACACCAAATGTCTCCGTGATGTTGTGTGATTGTGATTTGTATTTATTGTCTATGTGCATATGACTCTTTAATGTCTTTTGTTATGTGTGATGGACTGAATGTCATTGTGCCTATGCCCTGTTTTTTCTTCTTGCCATCAACCTGCCAATGTGTCTAAGGATGAAAATGAGTCTGCACGGCAAACTCTGGCACATTTACATGCTGCACTAACACATGTTGATTCATGTGCACTGTCCCATATTTAATACATAAACATAAGCATAAGGTGAGAGAATGAGAAGTTTGTTTCATTTTTTTAACAAATAGTAGTGGTAAAAGTATAAATTATATATACACACACATACAATCTGTCATGTTATTTTTCTAAACGTATAACCTACAAGTAACAGCCCTTTGTCTCTCGTATAACTGTGTGTGACGGTGCGATCTGTATGTGGAGCATCACGTTTCACTGATGGGGTGTTGTGCATCAGCTTTAGTGATGGCCAGTAATTAGTATGACTCATACCCCCCACTGATCACATACACCCATATCCCACTGCTGCCATCTTAGATTCAATGCCATTAATAATGGATTTTATCCATTTGCAGACCTCCTCCCTCTCCCCCAAAGCCTGCATACAGGCAGTAAGGAAGGGCTTTAAAATAAGAAGTTGTCCCTTGAATATCTTATAATATTTGGTTACATTTTATAATAACAACATGTTAATCTGCCTTAATGTACCATGAAGAAAGTGTTCATTCATAATGAACAAATGTGTTTGAACTGGCTCATTTTGTGTCAAAAGTTGTATTCAACTACATCAGTTGCATTTCGCTCCTCAGATAGTAGTGTATAGCAGACTGAATGAAACATGCTGCTTGTGAAGCAACACTACCAAAGCATTATATAAGATATATGTGTTATATTTTCGTGTAGTATCTATAAATGGAAATTATATATAAAATACATTTTGAGCATCAATGATGTTAATTTGTTCCTAAATGGTCCAAAGTAAGAGTTAGAATAAAGAAAATCCAAGATGGCCCAGTTTAAGTGTGTGCCATCAAGATGAAGGTGCAGAGCTCTATTGGCTGAGGGCATGTCCGTGGGTAAGTGAAAAGAGCAGAGCTATGACTGAGTGTGTCTGCAACAGAGTCTGATGAAACCAAATGAAATCAGGCTGTCCAAAAGAACGCAGGCTGCTTTTAACCACCACATCAGCTTTGCCAACACACAAAAGGAGCTGCCTGGGTGATAGGGCAAGGAAGTCATTTTTCACCACCTATTTCTATTTTTATATATTCAGTTGGTGCAACATGTCTCACTGAGATTGAGATTACATTTTACAGCAGAGGGTAATAGTGCTGTGTTTCTTTTAACATCCTCACACACCATGTAACTCTTATTATATGTATGTATAGACACTGTATAAGGGTCAGGCAATGGTGAATACACTTTACATAGGGCAGTCTTTTCATCTGGAGCCACATGCAAGATTTAGGCAAAAATAATTGTAAATTCCAGGAAATCTATAAAAGAATAAATATGAGAAAGTGACTGCATATTTTAATATTCAAGAACTGTACTCAAAGTATTAAGTCAAGAGACATAATATGCAAAGTTGATTTGTATGAGCTTTTAAGCATTTTATGGTTTCCCTCATCATTGATTTTGTGTTTTGTGTTGTAATACTGCATATCTCGGCAATCATGCATTGTCCTGCATTTGAATTTTGAGTGCTTGGGACATTTCGGTATTTACCTTTTCTCCTCCAAAGTTCTATACATACTTAGATCAAAACATTTAGACATGTCATTCATGATGCTTTCAAAAACGTACAGTAGCCAGAAACAGTAGGAAAAACACACCATTTAAATGCTACAATGAGGCAATATTATTTCTAATAAGCTGTTATAGATCAAAATTGCAGTTCACAATGAAAAAAAAATGTAAAATGTGACGTACATGTGACCTAGGTAGTACCAAAAACATTATATCTTACTCCTCAGTATTACTTGGATGATGGTGGAAAAACACACAAATAAAAACATTGCTTCTGCTATAATTAAAAATGTAATAAACTACATGTTGTTTAATCCCTCTTCAAACGAGTAAAGCTGTCAAGGGCATCTTGACATATGTATTCCTGTGAAACTGTGTGTTGGGTTAAACAGATGTGCCTTTTAAAGATTACAGCTAAAAGGTACTTGAGGAAAAGCTGCACATACTGTTCTAATTATGTAAAAGTAACCTTATTTGCAAGTCTGTTGTACATCCTATCGAGTATAACACAAACACTTGACTTGATTCCTCCGGGTCACCACTGTTATAAAAGCCTAACCTTTATTTCTAGATGAAATTTAGATATCTCTTTTTTTTATTCAACACAAGGGTCGAATGGCATCCGATTATGCCCATTTAATTTCACGCGAAGCCCCATTTCATTAATAAAGCATAAGCTCTTTGTTGGATATTAATATTTATATGGCGATGCCCCAGCCAATAAAGTAAAGTGAGTTTTACTTTTCCAAGACCATCTCAGAAATTCCCTGGTGTCAGATTGGAATATTTTCTTCCAATGATGTTTCTACTTTTCAAGTGTCACGACGGGAGAGGCTCAATATGAGGCCAAAGTTTACTTGTGTAGCTTGTGACGTGGTTGTGCTTATTATTCAGTCCTTAATGCAGTATTTAATCTCCATTTAAAACTCATTTGAAGCTAATTAGTAATGTTACACTTTTAGCATCAGCAATTAAATAGCAAAATTCTATTGATTAGCAAGCTAATCACTTCTCACTGAATGAATACTGATTTATAACGCTGACACTTTGCTATGAGGATGTGGAAACCAGTGTCTCCCGAGGGAATAAAGACAAGTTTCAGGTGAGCCTTTCTGCCAGTTGCACAGACCACAAATGGTAATACAATACAGTGCTGAGGTTTATTTTAGTTTCGCTTCAAAGGTCTCTGGACTGAAAACATGAGAGAGATAAATATAATCTTACACTATGCTCATGACTTGCGAGTTATTGTATTCTGTCCTGTTTCGGCACTGACCAAAGCTAATTTATGAATGACAATTAATGAGAAAGAGCCCAAACAGTAGAAGTGTGGTTGCCGGAGCGTGACAGCGTATGAAAAACAGCGCCGCTTCCATCCGTCTCCCCGTTGCCGACAGTCTCGGGCTCACAGTCGTCTGCTCCCCCAAAAAACTCATTAATCTCTAATAGCTTAATTCTGTGTTCCCTCTATGGACTGCATATGTCCTGTTAATAGCTTTTCAGTCTTTCTGCCACACAGCAAAAGCAAAGATTATTAAACGTCTTGTTCTTTAAAAAATGATTAGATTAGATAGAGAATTATATGAATTTGCTTCTAGTTGCCTGAAAGATGAAGGCTGAAAGATAATGAATCATTAAATTGTGTGGGCAAAAATTAACATAGGCCTGAGGAATGTTTGATGCATTATTGTATAGAGCACAATTTGATGCATTATTCCAAGTCAAACGTAATGGTAGATATAAGCTACATGTTGCCAGATCAGGCTCTATATTTGCCAAAATATAATATTATACAGACACAGTGGACAAGAAGACAGTATGCATTGCCAGTATTGGGGATCACACTTGCAACTTTACTGAGCAAATGTCTATTGAGTGACATGTATTCAGTTCTCCACATAAACATGGAGTGCTAGGCCTGAGGAATGTATTATGCATTATTGTATAGAGCACAATTTGATGCATTATTCTTTGCCTTCTCAAGTCAAACATAATGGTAGATAGAGCTACATGTTGCCAGATCATGCTCTATATTTGCCAAAATATATTATACAGACACAGTGGACAAGAGTTTGGCCCAAGGACAGAATGCATTGCCAGTATTGGGGATCACACTTGCAACTTTACTGAGCAAATGTCTATTGAGTGACATGTATTCAGTTCTCCACATAAACATGGAGTTATAAAAGTAGTATAAAAGTAGATTCTATCATCAAGAAATGTTATCTTTACATTTATTAATCTCACAATTATTATTATTATTCTAAATTCATTGTAGCTTTATGCGTTTATAATGAGGTCCATGCTTTGTGACAAATTAACAGACCAGAAACTGCGGTTTTCAGAGTCCGCAAGAGAAAAATGTAATTGTTAAAACTTGAGGCTCTTTGCCCAACTCCCTCCTCCGCACTCTCCAATGAGAAGACAGAATCAGGGCCGTCGTCAAAGAAGTGCGAGGAAGACCAATTAAATCCTGTCTGGCTGCAGAAGTCGTCAGCAGTTTTTTTACAGATCATGTTCTCCACAATTCTGCATGTTCTCTAAGTCTGCAGAATACAGCTGTAGCATTTATATATATTTATTTTGTTTGTTCACACATATAAGTTTTGTGCTCTATTTCTTTGTGGATGTGTTAATCAAAAAATAATAACAAATTAAAATTAAGATTAAGGACTCTAAGCATCAAAGTTATTAAATTGTAAATGTCAGAAGATGAAAAATGGTCAAGGGAATAAGTGAATTTGAATATATGGTAACAATCTTGGGAACAATTCACCATAATTACTGAATGATGTGTCAAAAAAGAACAGTGGAAAAAAATAAATAAATAAATAAGAAATAAGAAGGAAATTTGGCACGAGGAGAGAACCTGCACATCTAAATCAAATGAATGCAGATTTTTGTGTTAATTATAATATAAATAGGAATATGTTGTGAATGGTGCAGTAAAGCAGGACGGTGTTAGCACAATACTGAAATGTCAGACTTGTAATTATTCTTGTTTTGTACATGTCACATTTATGTCTATGCATGTAAGCAGATCACACATACACAGCGGAGAGGAAAAAAACATCAGGTTAGCGCAGACTGAAAAATGTTTGGGTTCGGTGGCGTCCCTGATGAAGACGGAGCCCTGAGGGAGGATTCATCTCTGTTTGATTTGTCATCTGGTCGGTAGCGGCGAGCTCAGGGCTGTTTGCGCCACTCGGTTCTTTTATCTGTCAATTGAAATGAAAGGATACACTCAATAAATGCATCGTGAGGCCTTTGTTGCGATTTAGACACTGAAGTTAAATATTTACTCTATTATTTGAGTTAAATCTATTGCAAAAATGATTTCCTAATATGAGTTTAAGGATGATTGTCTGTAATTGAAGGTCCAAAATTGACTCTTGTGATCTTTAAGTCATGTTGGAATGTTGTTACGTCCTTAAAAACACACCTGGAGTTGTGTTTTGTTACATTCCAGTGTGTTTTTTGTACATCTCCAAAGCGAAATGCTCGGTTTCACCTTGTGCTGGCATAAAGCGGTAGATTTTAGGTGAACAGCAACCTCTTATATTTAGTTCTGTAGAGATTGGCAGTTCCAGGGCAGAAATGATCCAAATGACTATGAAAAACACAGTGGAGCACTTCCTGTATTCATAATAATACTTTTCAAGATACTCAACCACACAAAAGTATTACCACATGACATTAAAAACTCTCTCCAACTAAATAAGCAAAGTTTGTGTGTTAAACATGTGTGAATGCAACAAAACACAACTATTTTTGTGACGAGGAAACAACAACATACATGGGATCTTTAACTTATTTTTATTATTTTGCGTGTGTGTTCTTTAAATAGGACTAATAGTTACATCTTCCTCCTCTTCCACATCCTGTATAATTGCTGGATTTCAGAAAACATCACAACATTCTATAGACCAGTAATATTTTAAATTACAGGGATGAGTCACCAATGGAAAAGATCAGGTTCAATATTTATGAGAATAACAGTATAATCAATAAGGAAAATTGTATAATATAAAAAGTACCGTCTCATACAATGTCCTCTGTCCATGGTTTAACACAGTATTTTGTACAGAGCTGGTCCACCTGATGGTACTTAAGTGAATTTAGATGGAAGTCAATATCCCTATAATAAAACATATCTATGTCTCACTCCACTAGTCGTTCGGGTTTGGTAGAGCCTACAGCACCAATCGATGAGAAAACAATTTATCACAAGCGACCGCTGTATAGGGCCGAAGAAAAGGGCTCCATCTTAGCAACAGTCGAGCTACTTTGTTAGCGTCTTCATATCAATCAGAAGTGGAGATGCGAGCTCCAGGTTGGGATCACGTGCAGAAGTGACATTCCCCATGATTCCGGCCTTGTGGATGGTTTTGAATCAGACAGACAAAATGCAGGTGATTGGCACGAGGCGCTGCAGTCTCATTACTCCAGCTGAGGGCTTCTCTAAGAGTCGACCAACCGTGTAAACACACATCAGCTTAGCGGGCACTCATCCTGGCCTTTGCAGGTGCTTACTGTCAATCCAAAAGACGCTAAAGTAAATACAAGTCTATCTGACAACAGAACCCACATCATCTACAGTGTGTGTCTGAGGTTATGCTCCTCTATAGGCCAATAAGAGCCGGCTCAGAACATGCAGTCCTGAAGCAGCACATAAGTGTTTAATTAAATCTGGGGATTGGCTTCACATTACCTCCAGTATTTGATTTCCAAAAGTCAATTCATTAGCTTGGTTTGAGAAGATTGAATCAATCTTGATTAAATGTGACTGACTTGTTTATATATTAGAACTACACAAAGGCCTCCTGGCGATGGAAGGAAAGCTTAGAAACTAAGAATTAATAATGAGATGCAACTAACAAAAACATAGCAACCTGTATAAAGACTTACTTTAATTACACTCCTCTGCTCATTTTTATTAACATTCATCTTTAATGAAGCCACATGTGGCCATCCTAAATGGGCTTCTGCGGTGAACACTTTGTCCTAGTGAGCCCCATGAAAAACAGTAAAAACGATCACTGCATTGCAGAGTGTTATGTTTATTGTTTTGTTCAGCTATTGTCAAAGGTCCAGCAGTGCTGGGTTTTATAACCAAGCAAAGTGAAATACATCAAGATGTAGACCTCTGAAAGTACTTCATTGTTGGAACTGTAAATACATATAATGTCTTTAACATTAATGTTAGAAAGGGTCTATCTATGCAGTACAATAACCATGTACTCACAGTTGATCATAACTTAAAAACACCAGATAAAATGTCTGTATGCTAATAATCCTAATATTAGCCTACACTAACCCAAAAGTGTCCTTAATTCCCCTTTGATGCTGAACCATATCCACGTAAACACGTAAAGTGTGGATAACAGGAGAGTATAGTCAGAAATAGCAGTGCTGGTCACAAGGGCCTCAGACCCTCACGACTGCCTGACCTTGAATGCCTCTGCTGTATTATGGTCATCAAGGAAGTCCAACAAAACAATTATCTGAGCTTGTTACCCCGGTCTCACCTACCATGCATCATTGTTTTATCAAAATGGAGAGGCCTTGGTACTGCCCATTTTTTCCTAACACATGAATCAATGGTCGATTACAGCCCCTGCTGCGTCTTAAGGACCTCTCATCGCAGACCAGCCGGAGAGCTCCACGGGTCAATAATACAAACGATGGTTCTTGTACTGCACAAAATAGACACCTGAAGAGGTGCAGCTTAGAGTAAAATGCAACGCTTGTATCCTTTCATGAGCTCATGTCATTTTTTCATGGCTGATGCCAGTACATATTTTTAGAATCCTGCAATCCTCCCATTGTATATATTGTTCATTAGACACAACAGATCCTGTACTCTGCACTGTTCCCTTTGTCACAGGACACGACTGAACACACAGACATCACAATATGAGTTTATAGACAGACACAACAAAGCATTACGAATGACAGTGTAGTAGTGTATGTAGTAAAAGCCTGTGATACAGGTGTGAGACAGGTGTGATACAGGTGTGATACAGGTGTGAGATACGTGTGATACAGGTGTGAGACAGGTGTGAGATACGTGTGATACAGGTGTGATACAGGTGTGAGATACGTGTGATACAGGTGTGATACAGGTGTGAGATACGTGTGATACAGGTGTGAGACAGGTGTGATACAGGTGTGAGACAAGTGTGATAGAGGTGTGTTACTGCTCCTACAGGCTCTTGACTCCTTCACAATCACATCTGAAAGTGCTGCAGTGTTCTCCGGCCAGTGTCTGGATGATGGTTAGAGTAGTTTATAAATCTGATGATTATGTTTATATTTTAACCAAAGTATAATTTCTACAGTTTTACTTTTTTTATGTTTGTTCA
Source organism: Scartelaos histophorus (assembly GCA_000787155.1). Lineage (NCBI taxonomy): Eukaryota > Metazoa > Chordata > Actinopteri > Gobiiformes > Gobiidae > Scartelaos > Scartelaos histophorus. The sequence continues at coordinate 15,639 of JACN01076648.1, forward strand.
CAAAAGTTACTTCTGTGTCTTGTTGTTTTGTGTCTTGTGTGAAGTGTGATTTGTTAACGGTCCCATATTACACTATTTTCTGATCTGTTATAATGTTGTTTTCTCATCAAAAATACATATACTTTAGTTGTTTTGATTCATTCACACACAAACCCTGCATGTGTAGACTGAATTCTTCTCTCAAAATACACTCCACCTTGTGTTGTCATGAAGTAATACAGGAAGTGCCCCCACTACGTTTTTAAACACCACTCATCTTCACTAAAATAATGTGAATAATTTCATTCCTGTTAACTTGAAAATGACTACTACTCACAAGGTGGAACAGAGCATTTTGAGCTTTAGAGACATAGACAGACTAATAATGAAGAGTTACACAAAAAAACACACATGATACAAAACACACGCGGTAGGAACATTTTAACATGTCTAAAAGCTAACCATAGTCATTTTTGCGTAATTTAGGACCTTTAAATGTTTCAGAAAATGGGACAAAGCAATTGAAAAAACTCTGTGATGACATTAGTAAGAATGACATTCTAACTTAATAATATTAGAAACAAAATGACTTCAAACATGATATTGTTCAGCTTCGCCCACACGCAACCTGTGATTTCAAGTCGAGAACTCAGCCAAGCTTCAGGATAGTCTCATTATGCAATTGTTGTTATCAATATTGAGTGGAGGCTGGCTGCACTTGAAGAGTTTTCTGTGAAAGAAACTGCAAAGATAAAACAGTCTCTTATCAGTTTCACCACTTGTTTCACCAGCGACCATTTTTCTGCCTAAGCATTTTTCGAGCACATAATAATGCACAGGAATCATTAGCACTTGTAATATGACATTTAAACACACTCTATTACTAAGTCATCTGGACACATCATTCTAAGCTGTATAAATGTCATACTAATCAGGCACAAATGGTGTCGTAAACCATTTCCATGTATGTGTTTAAGTGTGAGATGCAATCAGTGTATTATCCCTGCAGTCTCCCAGCAACATGGCCAATAGTCAAATCCTCTAAATCTTTTCAGCTAACCTATACATATGAGAGAGGGAGGAGCGACTGCCTGGTTACCACAGGGAATGCAGGTTCATTTCCATCCAGCAGCAGCTTTGCCAAACATTGCGGAAATGAAAAGAGCGGCACGTTTAAGATCTGTCATTTTGAGAAGATGTCACTGTGAATCTCTGCTCAAATTAAAATATACTTAGGCAACAGGGTCAATATGGTTTCTGAGGATTTATAGCAGATTATCAGTCGCACGTGGAGCAGATCATTTTATAATACTTCACCTGTCAAGAATAATTTTAGGCTTAATCATACAGATAAAATGACTGATGTCTATTTAGTTTTTTTTATTAAAGTAGGTAACAGAACAGAATATCTATTGTAAAGCTGCAAAATACACTGCAAGGTATTTTGGAGTGTATAGCAACAGTTATATAGATACACATAAACTGAGCTATCAAATACTGTAGTTTAAAAAGAAGTTAAACTGAACATTAATTGAGATTCAGTGATTTCTGAATGTCAAATCAAAGAGGTAAACCAATCCTTTTGCAGTAAGGTGAAGTTTGAAGCAGAGTTCAGACTGTGGAAGAAGAAATTTTGAACCATTGTTTTGTATGTTGTATTTTTATGTATTTGCCTATAGGGACTACGGATGAAAATGAGCTTTGTAGCTAAAATCTGGCATATTTACATTTGTTTTATACTTATGTTCATTAATGCGCATTGTCCCTATCAAATAAATAAATAAATAAATACATTTTGAACCATTGTTTTGTGTTAAAGATGCGTTATTTGCAAAATCGCGTTTTCGTGTGCTAACATTGTTCTCTCATCAGAAACAGGTCTGGTTTGAGATGTCATACGTAACACAAGTCTCAGTAATTCTGTGATCCCTCCTGATCTGCATGATACAAAACTCTGCACAACATCTTGACAAACCTAATGCAATATGTGGTAGTTTAGTTTGCGGGATGCACACTCATTGTGTATTGTGATGGCGCTCTGAATGGGGAGTGACTTTGCAAGGGGAGCAAAGGGGGGAAGTGAGACTTACAAAACATATGCTGTTTTTTGGTGAATGCAGCATTTTCAAAAGAATAAAAAGTTATATGGTGATCTAAATATGTTATATGTTAGCATATATGTTAGCAGTCAATACCCCGCAAAAGTACAATACCCCCTTTAAATAGTTCTGACTGAAGGGGCAACCCCCAAATTGCTACATTTAATACAGAGAAATAGTTTTTCCCCCAGTGCAGATGTATTATAAAACTTGCTCTTAAGCTGAAAATGAGACAGCTTCTAATTATAAAGCCTTTTATTCTCAGCAAAACAAAAAGCTTGTTTTGGCTTTCTAATAGTTGTTCATTGTTTTTGCTTTAGTATGGCGATTAACTCTGCTCTGGCCTTTGAAAGTTGCTTATAAACTACTAGAGTGAATAATTAGGATGCATCTCAGGTAAGTGAGGAATAAGGGACACTATAAACGGTTGTATTTCACATTTAAGAAAGCGCAAATCAGGCACAGCAACTTTAAATGTAAGTATTGTTTATCTAAATCTATATCAAACCAAAAATGATGATAATTTCTTTGTCATATTGCCCAGCCTTAGAGGGAGTGTTTACAAGGTGATTGAGGTAATCATGATTAACAAACCTAATAAAGCTCAAATGTAAAATAACATTAAAATAAAAATAAAACACAATCTTTTTGCTGCTGTGTGTGTGAGGTAGAGGATGACGCATGTTGTGGGTGGTTGGGGTAGTGTTGCTGGTGGCAGCTGTGGCCCTAATGTGGTGATAGAATTCTCTGCATGTCTTTAGTCTCAAATAGAGTATGTGCTTTATAGAGCACAGAGCTGCCGACTGCCCAGATGAGAGGAATACACCAGCCACACACTCCTTGGACACTTTTAAGTCGGGCCAAAGTTCCGATCCCTTTTCTCTAACAACTGGGATTTATATCATTCAAAACATCCCTGCAGGCAACATAAGAAATATTAATATAATCTTTCAGAATTGTTACTGAGATGTGCCCCAGGAATGTTAATTACCCATGAGGTCAAAAAAGAGTCCTGTCAGGAAGTGCAATATTTGAACCAGTGGAGTGTGCGGGAAAGACACAAAACCCCATCTGACAAAAAGATCCTTCGAGTATTCGCAAAGCAGAACCTCCTGTCTGGGTCATGGATGTATCAGGTCTGTTATCAAGCACATTTCATGCCTCTGCCCCCAGTGAATATGTTATACTCTGCTGGTAGAAAACCTATTATGTGAATGCAAACCTACAAGGGTCAACAAGGGATTGTGAAGCTTCGCGCGCAAAAACCACATCTCTTTTTTTTTCACCCCAATAAGGAGCCAGCGGGACGGGAGCTGTCTCCACATCTGAGCCTAATAGGCGCATTAATATGGCAGAGGGGTCACGTGAGGGTCGTGAGTTATGAAGACACAGTTCGGGCATTGAGGTAATAATTATACCATCATATTAACGTATAATCTTAACTTATCTTACAACTTATGCGCTGTATGTTTTAAATCTTTATCAGTACAAACGCAGCATTGCAGGTTTCGCTTTCAATTCAATTCAATTCA
>KN514044.1:0-19319 GCA_000787155.1 Scartelaos histophorus
CAGGTATGTGGTGATTTATTATGAAATCTGAACCGTTTTAACAGAAGAAATTGCAATTGGACAGACGTCATGTCATTGACCCAAATACATTTGCTGTCTTAAGCTGTACTAAACTTTCCCCCCAAATATCACTACCTCCCAGATATGACTTAATTAGTCATCTTAATCTATTTGTTATTTACTACCTGCTGTTTCTGGTCTCTCCAAGGACCAAAGCAGATCCACATCAGGCGTCCCAATCACGGGCTGTACACCCAGGATGTGCAGAGGGTCCGGCTGTCCCGGCGACCACTTCCAGCCGGCGATCCCACGCAACATTAGTTTTATCTGGCCCAGGTAGCGGCCGAGTAAGTCCTCCGGGGAGAGAGTCCTAAAACGCAGGGTCAGTGCACTGCGTAACAACACATCTGTGATCTGCTCCACAAGCACAGAAACATCAGCGATCACTGCAAACCGGCCGTCACTCACTGTGGCATTCATTAGGTACCTGCCAACGGGAGAAGAAGACATGCTTAACACAAACACGCATCATGTTTTTTAAAGGTTATACAAACGGTGGAGGAAAATGGAAAAAGAAAACATAACTATTGTGTCTATACTGTCATGTAAGAATAACATGGAAATCTGACATAAATGACATAAATATTGAAAAAAATATAATTAAATACACAAAGTTAAAATGCAAAGGAAGGTCAACAGGAGTGAAAAATTGTTATTGTATTTTGCATATTTTGTGTCTTATTCTATTTGGTGAGAATCTAAATTACTGCAAATGGTCAGTGTGAGTGTGATTTCAGTATTGAGTTAGCATATTTTCAGCATTTTTAGTACTGTTTTCAGCAGGTGACAAAAGTTTAGTAAGAATGTTAACAATATTGCACTCATAAGAAAACTGAAAAATATTGCAGAGGTTTTCAAAGCATATTTATCTTGTGTGACCCAATTTTGTGACACTCGTACCTGCCTGGCTCCAGTCCCGGCAGTGCTATGATGCTGCCATCTTGTCTGTTTATGCTGAACATGCTTTTTGGGGGAGATTTCTGGGTAAAGGAGAGGACATCATTGGGGTCTCGGTCGGTGGCGTAAATTTGACCAATGGGACCACCTTGAAACGTATCGGTCATCATCACAATAAAGATTTCGAGGGGTGAGACGGCAGGTTTGTACTGGCTGTTTCCAATCACCCTTAAGAAGAGCCAGGATGAGGTAGTGAGGCGAGGCTTTCCACAATCACTTGCCTAAAAAGAAAGCGAAATTAGTCTAAGGAATGAGTTTCTCATTTGCACATTCGTTAGAGATGTTACAATATCAAATCTTAGTGTTAGAATTATTGTGAGGAGAATAACAATTTAAGAATGACTCACAATTTTCTTTAATTTCCATTGTGTAATAGGTAGAATATGAGTATGCAACTACCTTTATAAAATCAAACTTTCTGAAAGATAACTTTAAATTAATAGACATAAACAGCCAGATAAAGACTAAGACTAAGATTAAGACATAAACAGCCAGATAAAAAACAAAAATCTTTACTTTTTGGCATATACATCAAATTGCATTATTCTGTTTCTTCTTATTTTATTCAATTGTGTATTTTTTTGAGCACTCACAGTTATAAAATTAAACAATCATTACATCTCTTAACATGGTAAATGTTGTCATACCAAAACTGTCCCACTGTACACCACTATTCAGCCACTATTACATGTATTTCACCTGATAGTGACATCATCATATATTATATTATATCACATCATAATATAATATATGATGATGTCACATATATTATATTATATCACATCATAACTGTATTCAATAAATCCCAGCAAATAATATAATCCCCAAGATATATTGGCTATTAGTTTGCGCCTCTAATTACTTCCAATCGAGTTTAAACAAGCAGATAAACAAACAAATAAAAAGTCTATCCTTTTATATCTGATGTCCTCAGATAAATCCACAAAACTATCTTATATATCTAAGAACACAACAACGACTGAATTAGCTATTTCTTTTAAATCGTTTTTACCACTTTTCACCACAGCTTCTTACCATGATAATTGCAGATCTTTTTTTTTCCCCAAAACCTCACATCTGCTTTAAGTAACAAATCACAGTACAAAAAGATCTACAATAACCACCCCTAACTCCTTTAAAAGATCCAATGCAATTGCTGTAGACTGGTGCTTAGTTGGTAGTGAGAGATAAACACAGAAAAAGACAGTACTAATAAAAGTGTTGTGTCCCCAGGCAAAGAGAGATAAAACCAAAAGGACAAGCCTTCCCTCTAATTCCAGTAGTCCAATAGAATTATACAAGACCACATATTTAACCTTGCAACTCCAATAAACGATTTAACAGCTTACATTAAAAAGGTATGAGGCAGTAATGAATAAGACTTAACTAAGCCAACAAATCCAAATGCTCCATAGGGCTTATTCAGGATAATGTTTTAGCCTAACCTGTATTTCTAAGGTGAATTCTCTTGGTGAATCAGGGCCAAACAGGCGGCTGGACCTCAGGGTGCCACTCTGGTCTAATGTGAAGAAGTTGCCCTCGTTCCCAGAAACAATGCGGAAGTCAAAAGGAGGGCCGTTCCTGGGGGAGTCTTTATCGGTGACGGACAATCTCTGGAGAACTGAGCCTGCAGGTTGATTTAACTGGAGAGACAGAAACATGTTGGGTGGGATAGTCTCTTAAAATTTGCGTAGGACAAACTAAATACATTTTACTGTAGACATTTATGACTTTGTTGACCAAAGACCTAAAATATGCAGTGACTATTATGTTAATTTTTTCCTCCTCTGGTATTCATAGAGCTCATTAAGTGACTCTAGGTGAATCCTGGGACAAGAACCATATTGACTTGTGACTCTTTCCGGATTCAGTGGCTTTTTATGTAATATTTATCAAAGCTGTCAAATCCAATTATAATATACAAACACAGAGTTTAAACTACTATTGGTCCCACCACGGTCTGATCTGTTTTTGTTTGCTTCACCAAACTGTTCATTATTCAACTGAGTCAACCCACTACAGACTGAGCAATTTTTGCAATTGAGGAGTCATTTTGTACGGCTCAATTTTCTGTCATTTGTTGCAGCTTATTTAGGGTAAAATCTCTGTTATTTAAAATTCTATGTTGTGAACAACTACTTATTTTGGATCTGCAAATGCATATTTTTCCCACTACTGATGCATGTCTTTTCAAATGGCAACAAGGCATTAATAATAAATTTAATTTATCTCAACATACTCATTCGGCTGTCCTTGTTTTCCTCCCTCCCTGTGTTCCCTAAAGCTGCCACTCATTCTCTAATTATCTCGGGTAGCCTATATAATCTCCTCCTGCTCATTCAGTCTTCACTAGATTGTTGACCCGTGAAGACACACTTGCAATCTCTGAATTGTGAACTCTGTATTTGAAATCTGTCTGCATTTTGTCCAATTCTGTTTTGTGCACATTCTGTGTTTATTCCCTGCCTGTTTTCAAGTTAGTGTGATTCCCAGTTTTGGAAAACCTTTTAGTTCACATAATAAAGTGCATATTCCTTAGTCGTTTATCAGCCTGATTAGTCATATGAAGATTACCTGTATATTTCATTATTTTTACCATTATAACACTTGAATCAATTTAAAAAGGTGGTTAACTGTGTGGAACATTACCTGTATAATGGCTGTTGAGTTAGGAGGCGTGAAAACCGGAGCGTTGTCATTTACATCCGCAATATCAATATTAATTGTGACAGTGGCCGACATGGCAGGGGAGCCACTGTCAAAGGCCTGCACAGACAGAGTGTACCTGGATACCTGGAGACAGAGACGAACCACCACAGTAATTTATCCAGTAAGCCATGTACTGTAAGCAATTTTGTCACAGTTGCATAATATGGGAGTGCGCTGGGCATGTGACCTTGAGCTTTTATGCCCAAGCTGATGAACCAGTAAATTGCTATTGATTGTTTATGAGATAGTGCAGACAGAGATTTATCCTTACTAGTTCTCTGTCAAGGTGCTTATTGACTTTGAGCAGGCCTGTCACGGGGTCAATCCAGAAGTGGTTACTCCGGTCTCCTTTCATTATGGAGTAGGTGATTCGACCATTAACCTGACTGTCCAGATCCTCGGCCAATAACTGACAAACACAAGATAGGAGTAAGTAGGGCTGTGGATAAGCTTGCAGTAGTAGATAAATGGTTGAAAGAACAGTACACAAACACACAGAATACTACAACCACTTGCTTATTACTGGAATTGCATTGAACCAGAATCAAGATCAAGATTTTGTTCACATGTTTTAAGATTAAAGGAGTACACAAAGATATGAACCTGTATATGAAAGAGAAATCAAGGGAGTGCAGAGCGTTTTAGAGTCTTATCATTAATAGAGATGATCAGGTTAAACATTTGTGAATTTACTTTTTAAATATCGACACCTTCCTAAAATAATCGCATAAGTTATTTTTTCAGGTTTTTCAGGAAACACAAAAAACTCCCTCCAAAATTGAAATTATGGCATTTTTTTAACCTAAGGAAAACTTAAAGTGACTTAAATTACGATATGATGAGAATGTTAATCAAAACTCCCCTTCTGAGAGTTTGACGTCATCACAGTCTAGGATATGAAAACCACCAATAGTATTTTTATTTGTTTGTAAACTGTGAATCTTAAATTCTTAGCCTCAGTTTAGTTCCATAGATATAGTCCACTGTCAAAGCTGTTAACCAGTTTATTCTGAAAAGACAATGCCCGTGAGTGTCATCTGACGTGGTCATAATCATTTGGCTGATTGATGCTAACTGCTTTGTGATATAGTTGTGTATAGTTACCCTGGTGACAGTTTGCCCGACAGCTGCATCCTCGCTGACAAGAACATTATACACATCCTGGCTGAAAGTGGGAGTGTTGTCATTGACGTCCATGAGTTCAATGGTGACCATGATCGCCGTGCTCAGAGGGGGGTTCCCACTGTCCCAGGCCTCTACTGTCAGGTAGAAGTCTTTACACACCTCAAAATCCAAGTCATCAGCCACTGTGATAGAGCCTACAAGATGAAGAGACTTTTATAACAATGCGCTCCATTAACTTTTATGTTACAAAGGCATATTAACCAACATTATGTAATGCTGTTATGACTTGTTAAAAAGTTTCATAAAATGTCAGTAACACTAGAAAAGTCATGATATACATTTTTTGTGTTAAGATTATTTTGAGAATAATCAAAAATTATTGACACAATGACCAAACAAGAGTGAAATCCTTACCTTTTACCATTTGGCATATGATTTTTTTTTCATTACAATTATATTTTGACCCAATTAGTCAAATGTATTTCACACGATTTCACACAAGTAACATTGAGAGGAAGCTGTTTTCTTTTTTTGCTGTTCAGTCTGAGGTAGGGACAATTGTACTAATGCCAGAGATAGAAGTAAATGGTTTTGGTGATCACAATTTGAGTTCTTATTTTTTAAATTATGTTTTTCCAATTTTCACTCATACCAGAAGATTCCTGCTTTGTGTTCTAGAAAGGAACAATACCTTTAAAAGTGAAAGATTACCTGGAGAGGGATCAATTTAGTTTTTTTTTTTTTTTACTTTCAAAGAGTCATTCAAGGACAATGCTCTCAATATATCCCTTGTACCGGAAATGGGAAAGATAATAGGATAATAACATTCACTTTTCCCCATCAGTGGTCATAATGTTATGGCGTCAAACTGCATATTTAATGAATTTATGGCCAATGTCATTTTGCACTGAAGCTTGAAATGGCCACAGTCTCCTTAGTACTTACCCAATTTTCTGTCTATGGCGAACTTGCCCAGCTCATTGCCGGACCGTATGCTATATGTGATCTCAGCGTTTGGCCCGATGTCCGCGCTGGTCGCTAGGACACGCATCACCTCTGTCCCCACGGCAACATCCTCGGGAACTGTGACCATATAATCTCTCCTCTGAAAGACTGGGGCATTGTCATTCACATCCAGCACTAAAATGGTCAAATCCACCTGAGGGAGAAATAAAAAACAGCAATATTGAGTTTCTTACTATGTGCTATCAGCGCTGCCGGCTATGGGGCACTAGTGTCAGGGAGACAGAAGGGCTATAAACATTAATACAACTACTAAACACTTTGCTAACAAGATGAAGGACTAGGGGAAATCAATTGAGTGATGTGTCCAGGGAAAGCCAATAGCCAAAGCAACATTCAGGAAGTTTATTATAGGGAGAGAGAGGGCACCCCGTGCTACAGACCAAGACAACAGTGACAATATAAAAGAGACAATAACTCAGGGACACTTCCTAAGATTTACTGTATTCTCTATTCCTATGCTGATCAAGGTAATTTAACAGCCTACTGTTTTAATGTTTTATTACAAAGTGAATGTTGGTCAAGTAGTGTTTTAACAGTTATGCATACGGTCTGCAAACTCAGAAAATACTACTGGTATATGCATCTTTTTATTGTTTTAACCCATTTCAAATCATTACAATTTTAAGACTAAGGTCTAATTAAAATATAAAACATTTTAATTTTTTTTTTACTGGATAAAGGTGACATGATTAATTCTGGATCAATATTTAATTTTTGGTAAAAGGAAATAATTGCAAATGTCTGACATACTAGTTATAACAAAGAAAGAAGACACACAAACAAAGGTGAAAACAGAATACAGTAATATTTTGGGTAAAATATGACTTTTCTTTTCAAGTGTACAATGGCAGTAAAGAAAGTGCCCCTGCCCCTCAGCTAGAAGGTTGTGGGTATGATTCATTACAGTGTGAATGTCCTCTCTGCTACTGTGGGTTCTCTATAAACTGTTTACCAAGCCAAAAAACTACAAGCTGCTGGAAAAGTCGCCAACTGTACCTCTGAACAAAACTAAGTAGAAGGTCAACAGATTAATTTAAAAAAAACAATGTAAGAGTAAGAATGTAGAAGTAAAATATGTTTTATGTTGTTTCTTCAAAGTAATGCATGAGTTTCAAGCTTTGAGCATGTTTTATTCTTTTATTAATACTATTACAAGTTCTGCAGTGGAGACACTTTTATGCTCCTCACTTTAATTACATATTACAACTTGTCTTCAGTGAAATAAAACAACAGGCACGCTGGGTCCTGAAAGAAAGACTGTTTTATGATACTGATTATAGCTTATGCACTGCTTAGAAATTATATTGGACAAAGTTAGCAATGTCATAGTGTACCAAAACAAAAACTGACAGATTTATCCAGCTATAAAGCCATGATATGACCTTATATAGAAGTCTAAACCAGTATAATCTTTAACTTGTATCGTTTTTAGGCTTCTTCTATAGCTCTGTTTCCTTCTAACTGTCACCTTCCCCTATGTGGCCCATCCCGTTTTGGTGAGGCTTTATCTAAATTAAAATCTTAGCTTTTCTTATCTGATCTCCGCAGTCAACAAACATGTTTTTATTCACTGGTTTGTGTTCTAGTCATGCGTAAGGACTGAAAAACAGATTGCGAAAAGCCAGGAAGACGTATTGCTATCTACATAATCTACATTTGATTATATGGTGCAAACATCATAGACATGTCGATGTGCTGAAATGACTCAACAAAAGGAGCTATGTGAGCGCAATGCATAATGTTATCAAGCTGTAAGTGCACCCTACTAACCTGAGAGGACAGCGCCCCCTGTTGTCCCGCCTGATCGGTCGCTTGAACTCGGAAACGGTAAGAGTCGCGGCTTTCTCTGTCCAGAGGCCTCTCAAGAATGACCACTCCAGAAATAGGGTCAATGGAGAAGAATCCGTTGACAGAATCCAACAAGGAGTAAACGATTGTGCGGTTGAAACCTGGATATTTACCAAAAAGATTAAAATTATCATGAGACTGTATCACATATGTAACTTTTCTGTGGATGGTCTGTCACGTCTTCATGGATATATTATAGCTGTGTCTGCAATGTATGGCATATGTATGTAGACAAGCACATGATGCCCAAGTTACGGATCAGATCTGTTGAGGTGGTGAACCCGCTCATAGGAACAATTATGTTTTTTATGTTAGTTTTAGCTTTCGCCTTATCATAGATTCAATCCAGGAGCTGAAGCTTAAACCACGGATCTTTTTGTCAGTCAAAAAACGCCTTAATAAGTGAGTGAGCGAGCCATTGCTTCATCCCTATCTAGTCTGAAACTGGGAAATCACTTGTTAAGAAATAAAAACCGTGAGGCAAATTGGGACTGAGAGAATACGCCAAGTCCACACTGATATTACTTGCTCCTTTAGCCCCTTTCTTACCTTGTCTAAAATAATAAAGTTCATGTTGAAGTACTAAACAAAGCAGTCAACAAACCAACAAAGTAATGAAAAACATCCACCTTGTAATGAAATAGAAATCATAACATTTAAAGAGTGCATCTGCTGGATTTAAAACTTGTTCCAGCCACAACAACTAAATATTTAAGGTCAATGAAGTTAGCATTTGCCAACTGTCTTCTCTAGACTATGACCCCTGTGCTTTATGTCGCCATCTCTCTCACTTCAATGGACTCACACAACACTGCTCTGAAAAAGTATTTCTCAGATTAAGTATTCACCGGCCCCTATGGTCTCACCTTCGTCCGGGTCACTGGCTTGAAGGCGTGTGAGCAAAGCTTTGGGCACGGCGCTCTCGTACACGCTCGACATGTAATGAGAGGAGGAGAAAGACGGCGCATTGTCATTCACATCCAACACCTTCAGGGAAATGTCAGAGCGGCAAAACAGGCCTCCTCCATCTGTCGCCTGGGCGATGAGACGGTAGCTGGGTGTCACCTCGCGGTCCATTGTGGTGGCCGTACGTAGTTCGCCTATGAATAACAAAATGAAAGTTAGCCTACTGTATATATTTTTAGGAACTTGTGCCAAAGCTCTGACAATCCATTGCTTTCAGGATGATGAACAAGGACGATGAACAATTAAGAACTGCTGCTAGAGTAATAAACAATGGTGAATGGTGATTAGTTCTAAAACTGTCACCTGGACAAATCTGAACCCCAAACAAACCTAAACTGATGACTAAATATTATAGTGGTACAGTATATTGCACTTTTATTTATATGTGTATGGTAATGATGATACTACAATGTATAGTTGAGCAATATATAAGATTACTAATAATTTTGTGAATGTTCTTTTGAAAATAGGCAAAATAGGAATATTAGATTTAAAAAAAATGCTGCAAAATAATATTAATATTTAAAATAAAATATAAATAATAATTACACTAATAATAACACTGTATTTAATTGGGCTAAGTGTAGTTATTTTCTCTATGCCATGAATCAAGTCAAAATATCAACAAGTGTATAGGTCAGACTTTAATATTCAGCCTGTTTTGATGGTGTTCTAGAAAAAAGAACATTGTCCAATGTTTAAAGCAAGCCACCACAATCTCACCTTAGATAAAAAATATCTAGGGTGTGTTCATTCAACCCTCTGTTGTTTTTCCTGATAATACAAGATTACCTGTGTTTGCATCCATGTAGAAATCCTCCACACCAATACCAAACAGTGAATATTGGATCTCCGCACTTGATCCTGAGTCTGCGTCCGATGCTCCCACCGTCAGTATTCCCTTGTTAGTGGGAATGTCCTCGGGAAAAGATGCAGTGTACACTGCCTGAGATTAAACATAAGGTATAAACAATGACATTAAAATTGGCTGTCTAAAATAATTGGCTATTTCAATGCTTCAGCAACACAGAAATATACTCCCCTGCTATGTGTGCGTGCCCATTATATTTACTGACAGGCCAAGTACAGCTAAGTGCCCTCAGTGACTCCACTTCTACCAAATAGTGCCTCTGGAAAGGACCTTACTGACCTCAGTATTTCAACATAGAGAAAATGAACCAACAAGAGGCTACAGTGGTTTGTCTACAGAAGTTAAGTGCAGACACATAGTACAGTTCAGGTTTACACATCAGGCACAGGTCATTATAGAATTATATTAAATCTAAGATGAGAATAATCTGTTACAATTCACCCCTGTTGTTTTATTGGAACACTTGAGAGTCGAGACTGAACCTTGCACTACAGAGATAACCCACAAAAGATATGGTTCTGTAAGTGCACAATAAACCATTATCAATCATTTTACAGTAGATCTGGACAACTGAACAACATAGAACCAGATAGACGATGTACTACAATGTGGTCAGGCATTTGTACTACTCCATCTTGTGGTACAAAATGAATGCCTGACTAAATTCCCAAATGGCAAAACATGTTCATAACGTTTAATTTACATAAAAAATGACTGATAGTAGAATTCCAAATGGATTCCTTTTCAGTGGTTTGAAGACCAGTTTAAACATCACATACCCGCACTGTCTCTCTCAGAACAGAGGGAATATCAGACAAGAGCAGAGATACGGATTTCAAACAGAATTGGTAAAAGTTTCATAAAAATAAGATTTCCTCCACTAATTAGCCTAGTTGAAATTGGGGAATTGTGGATTACTGTTATATTCCCTAAGGCCAGTGCGACTCAATTATCTTTTTTTCCTCCCATAGATCTAGAGGAGCCAAATGTAATATTTAAACCAGGAAAATTGAACTCATACCTAGATTGTGTTTTGTAAAATGTATAGCACTTACTAACAGAACCTGGATGGTAATTACTGTGAAGGTAATTAACTTTTGCCATAGTATGAATATTGCATGCATCGGAGCCACATGCCCAACACTTAAACCTGAATAAATGTATGATCTATATTTTATTGGTCTGAAATGCTCCACAGCCTGGTAAAAGACAAGTGCCATCAGCCCCATTTACTGGTCAGATCTATTCTTACTGCAACCCTGGAGTGAGCCCGTAATGCCCACTGCAAAATTTACACAGTGCACCTTTAATATAAGTCTTTTGGCAGCTCATTTGAAAGACTAATTATTGCCCAGTTGATAAATTGAACTGTAAATTGGAGCTTTCTGTACACTGCCTCTTCATCACCACCTTGTTTGCACCGTCTGCTCAGTGTTTATTCCGTGTTGAGTGAGTTTTGCTCCAGACCTGGTTGCAGATGGGGCTGTTGTCATTGGCGTCCATGACAGTGACTTCCACAGCGGTGCGAGCCACGTACAGTCCATCACTCGCGGTGATGTTGAGCAGGTACCAGTCCTGCTGCTCACGGTCCAGAATCCCACTAACGTACACTTTCCACTCGCCTTGAACCAGAGCCAAACCAAACACACCTCGCAAGTTCCCCCCTAGAGGAAAAACACACAGGTCAAATCTATCTGACTGTATGTTACACTGTGTCTGTGTATGTGTGTGGATGTGTGTGTAAATGGGTGAGTGGTTCGTTAATGTAAAGTGCTTTGAGTGCCTTGAAAGTGGTAAAGTGCTACATAAAAATCAGACCATTTATCATTTACTTTGAACAAAAGTTTGGAGAATATAACAGTGATTTTAGACATACTGATGCAGCATTTATTACTCACATGGGTGATTTTCAGTATGATCTGACACACAGGCAAATGCTGTTAGAGAAAATCCATTTTGGTGCTGTATCTAAGGCACTTACTGCTAGCTTAGTCCTTGTTATCTTAGCCTATGTCATACTCCCTACAGAGGAAGCATAGCCAGGTTGGACTACACTATACAGGAATGGACAAGACTATCGCAGCGTCTTGAGGGTTCATGTCTGTGAGCTGGGTCTGTCCTGATGGTAAATAAACTTCTCCTGCATTAAAACCCAAGCGTTATGCTACAACAAATACAACAAATGCTATCTGATTAAGTTTAGGCACTGACAAATTATAACATTTAACTGGCATGTGTTTTTCTGCGCCACCTTTGTTACAACTGCAGTAAAGGACATTTTTACATTAGAGAAACCCTTGAAAGTTCAGTAAAATGTAACTTTTTATTCAGATCTGCAGAAGATTATTCTTGGATTTATATTTTATACAACTGCGTCTTAACTCCTGACTTGGGGTTTCATTACATTTGACAGAAGGCAGTTTTATTCATTCAAAAAGCATCCACTCCTTTCTCCAGCTGCCAACAAGCACGAACATGATGCAGGTCCCAATCAATAAACATCTATCTTCACAAGTTTGAACGCAGATCGAGGTAGCTGCTTTTCAAAGCATAAAAATTGACCTTCTAAACAACGACTTTATCACTGTTTTAAATCACAGTCACGTTCAGAAACCTAACATGAATACAAAAGACTACACTACATTTAATGTCTTTAACCTTGTTTTACACTGATGTACAGTTCTACACTCAAGTTTAACTGAGGTGACAGATATGTTGTCAACTAGGAGTTTTTGAACAGATGTTTGTTATTTTGTTTTTAATTTATTAATTTGAGCAAATAAATGTGGTGGGATATGACATCTAAATATATAATACACAAATATAATGGTAGAGGTATAAGTTTTTGTACAGTAATCTACATTTTCTTGAATAATAATCTGTCATTGAACTTGCAAAGTGTTGTAAGTGTCAAGTCATGGCCATAGCAATTGATGAGTTTTCAATTTAGAACACGCACTTTTGCCTTTGCCTTAAGAGGTTCTTGCATGCTATGTGGTACTTAATATGAAAATGAGGGCACCAATAAAATGGAAAAGGTTAGTAATATATGGGAATTAATTCAGAAAGTGACCTTTAATAAAACTTTTATTGAGAACAAAGTTTAATTTCTAAGTAGCTCAACCTTATCTAACTGCACAGTGAATGATGACTTTAGCGGGTAATATATCAGGCTTGATTACATGGGCGTTGTGCTGTAATTTACTCACCGGTGATGTAGAAGCTGACCATTCGGTTTTGGTCCGTCCCGTCACGATCTCTGGTTTTGAGGACAGCCACAACCTCTCCCAGCGGGTCACTCTCCTTTACTGCCCCTCGGTACAGCTCCCGCTCAAACTGAGGCGGGTTGTCATTTACGTCCGATACAGTGATGGTTACAACGGTTGTAGACGATAGTGACTGCGCTTCTCCCAAATCTGAGGCTACAACTTCAAAACTATAGCTGGAACAGAATTCGTGGTCCATTTGGGTCAAAGTGGTGATCCAGCCGGTCTTACTGTCAATGGCAAATGAGGCTCTTCTGTCTGCGCCGGTGAATGGGAGAGTTTCCTTTGTTAACTCTGAATTAGTTAACATAGCCCCAATGCTGTACGTCACCTGCAGTCAAAATACATATTCAGTTTCAACAAAGTATGTCACATTGCATAATATTGCACTACAAGGTAAAATAAATATTAAACACCTGTCCATTGGAGCCCCAGTCTGGATCAAGCGCTCGTACTTGCACCACTCTGGTCCCAACGGGCATGCCCTCCATCACAGTGGCTACGTAAGGGTTGGTTTCAAAAAGTGGTTTATTGTCATTAATGTCAAGGATCTGTGAATAATTGAAAAATAAAAAGCAGATTGAGTACATCTTTATTAATTTTATATTGCATACGCATACATATATTATCTACCCAATACAAAAAAAATCTACAATTGATACTTTAACCTTTCACTATGCAGCATACAGTATGAAAAATACTAACTCTAACCCAGTTTATTATTATCAAGAGACATGGTCAGTAATTTCATGGTAATAATATTAAAACATGGCGTTGCAATATAAATGTATGCCTCAGTATCTCATCCCGTGCTATTTCCATCACGCTGACATAATATTACTGTACTGTAATGTCGAGTTGATATTGAAATATTTCTAGTGTAATTTTCATCTTCATAACTAACCTTCACCTCCACATCCACAGTAGACACAGCCTCTATCAGGTCTCTTCTGGTCGTCGCCGAAACCTTGAATCTGAAATTGCTAACCTCTTCGTAATCAAGAGGCACAACCAACCGAATCAATCCGGTCTCCTTCTCCACTAGAAATGTCCCTTCCTTGTTACTATCCTTTGTCTCCCCGGCTATAGCAGTGAAGAACCCAGTCTGTCCTGCACCCATGTACACAGAGCCCAACGCTGTCCCCACTGCCGTGTCCTCTGGGATGGTGAAGGAATACTGTGGCTGGCTGAAGGAGGGGACAAAAGCATCCGGTGGGACCACATGAATGAAGGCAGAGACCAGAGAGTGTTTTGGGGGAGAACCACCATCTGTAGCTTTGACAAAAAAAGACAGGACGGTCCCTTGGAGATGGTCCACAGTGCTCTTGGTCATCATCCATCCGCTGTCCGCCTCCACCTTAAATTATGTTAAAGTGCATATGAGAAGTTAAGCTACTTATTTCACTAAAGCATAAACACAAGTATAATTTTAAAAATGTTTTTTTATAGCTCGTTGAAATTGATCATTTTACTCCCTGGTAGGACAGGGCAAACCGATATGAAATACATAGTATTATTTCAATAAGTGTTAAAACCAAAGCTTGTCTAAGTTGCACAATACTTATGATTTGACATTTGCGTTGCAACACCAGAAAAAAGCACGTACTTTGTCCCTGTATTTTGAATGGTGAGTTGAAACAGCTATAACTCACTGCTACTTCTGTGTTTTTGTAACTTTTTTCCATACATTTCCAGTATATACTAGGGATGCACCAATCCAGGTTTTTTTGTTCCAATATTGATGTTGATACTTTGGTTTTAAGCATCTGCCAATACTCGATATCAAACAATACTAGGCATAGTGAGAATATAATTTATTTCCACAAACAGCATAAGCATAAAAAATATCCAAATGTGTTTTGTAGCTACTTAAGAGCTTAGTAAAACACTTGTTTAATATTACGACATGTTTGGGCCAACATTAGCTAGTAAATCTTTTTACTACACCAATTTATAGATCGAAATGGGCTAAACCAATATCTTGGAAGCCGATGTCCGATTCACCAAAATTTCCACCAAAAAAGGCTGATATCCGATACCGGTATCATATCGGTGCAGGCATAGTATTTACCACAGGAACTGCCAAGCAAGCCAAGCAATAATTAGAAAAAATGGAAACCTGTCATGTGCCCTTTAAAGTATGAGAAGACAATGTTTTATTTATTTGTAATTGGATCCCCTTCCCATTAGCTGAACCCAGGGGATCAGCAGCTTAAAATTCTATACATTTAAACTGCTTGAGTTTTTAATTTTAGCTCATCCATTTCAGCAATTGCCTCAGTAAATCATCTGCCTTCATGCAGCCACATCACCAGCCTCTCTATTTGCTATTCTTCCTCTGCACATACTCACAGAACGAGTAAAAGATATATCTATTTTAAACCAATACATTACTTAGTTTAACTGTGTTTGCTCACACAGAAGAGCACTGGCAGTTTTATACTCAGCTGACCCAATGCATTTAATCAAGAAGAAAGATATTTTTCTCATATTTCTTCGATCAGTGCATCAAGCTTAAAAGCTAAAAAGTCAGGTCATAGTGCAGATAATGTATTTTAAGGATATCATTTTGTTTGGCAATATACGTGGATTATTTTGACTTTCTGTGGTCATGATACAGTGTGACATTATCTAGATCAACATTTGAACTAGATAAAATAAATGTTGCAGACTTTATATAGCCACAATAGATTTACCAAACAATGCCCTGTCCTAATATCAACATCTGTTACCCTGGTGAGGCTGAGACTGTGCCAAAAATGTTATTGGCACAAATGTGATATAAAAGTCCATTAAACATCTGATGCACTGACCTCCAGCACATCGACCAGTGAGAGTCGCGCCTCGCTGTACAGGGAGTAGGTGATACGCCCATTAGAGCCGGTGTCCGGGTCTGTGGCCTGGATCTGCGTGACCAGAGATCCTTTAGCCACGTTGGCTTTGATGCTCATTCTGTACTCCACTGCCCTGAATTGGGGGGAATTGTCATTCTCATCAGCGAGAACCACCCTGACTGTGCAGAAAGACGCACGGCCTGCGAAAGAGAACAAAGGAATGTAGATGCGAGCTGTCGTCAAAAATACATGAAAAAGATTAAACTGGCTTTCTTCTGTTATTTCAAATATGCCATAGAAGTGTGTTTATCTGACAGGCCCAGTGTTGGTATTTGTGATGCGTTAAATGTCAAAATGAAACAAATAAAATATATCTTAGACACAACATGAGGCGACTACACTACAAGCTGAGGATGTTTTTGAGATTGTGTCACTTCTTTGACACAATCTTTCAAAAAGGAAGAGGAAAAAAGGAAAAAAAATGTTGTTTTCCTTAAGAGTCCATCCATGTATGTGGCATGTTAGTGCTATGCCACAGTATAACACTAAACCTAAATCATTACTTTTTTCATATGCCTGCCTGCCCCGTCTTCACAAAATAAATATCTAAAAGTATACACAAAGTACAAAATTAAATAAACAATAAACAAAATATAAGAATATCACATTTTGCGCACGGGTTTTTGAATTCAAAGCCCTCACCTCCTCCATCAAGGGCCATCACGGTCAGCACCATATCTTTATTCAGGGGGTTTTCTCTGTCCAGCCTCTGATTGGATGATATAACTCCATCGGCATCAATAGTGAACTGACTTTTTCCCAGGTCATTCACAAAGGAGTATGTGATCTGACCGTATAATCCTGAGTCCTCATCAGTCGCCAGGACCTGGGGCACGAGCAAAGCATTCACAATTAGTTTAGCCCTGAAGCGCTGAACCGACTGTGTTAAACAGGTCGTACCTGAATGACTCTTGACCCTGGAGGTGCGTTTTCACTGACCTCGGCCAGATAGAACCGCTGGCTAAAAACAGGACTGTATAAGTTAGCTCCCAAAACACGGATGATAACCTGGAAAGAAGAAAATATCACTTTTTATTTCTGCTGTTGGACTGTTGAATGTTTATATAATTACAGTTTTAAATACATTTTAAGAATATTATGCCAAGAACTAATTTGTGGACACACATTCGTAACAAAAGAAGCTTAAGATAATTATCACAAACAAGCATTAAATATAAACTAACCCAAACTCCTCACCTTGAATGAATAATAACCGCACATAGTAAACATTATACAGTAGTGATTTCTCAATAAGTTTAACAAGGCAAATCAACAACACTGTACAGATAATCACACTGTGGCAATAATAATCAATGTTTATACACCAATTACCTTCCAGATGCAACATTTTGCATTTATATTGGTTTGGCAGCTTGTACAGGCAAATGCTAGTTTATGCCTAATAGTATCAGTAAAAAGAAGATAAAAAAAGAAAATATTTAATCATTTAAAGGTGCAACTTTCAGGATTTAAGGAATTATGTTGTTTTAGAGCAACAAATACACCTGTAGTTGAATATATGTGAGAAATGTTGTATCCCACACTTTAAACATTCCAGATAAAAGCAATGACAAGTTCATGGAGACAACCTCTATGCAACCATCAGAAAAGTTGCATAGAACGAGCTGCAACATGCAAGCTGGCAAGCACTTTTTTTGCCATTTCCATACTGCTAAATCCCACAAGGAATAAAGCGTATTTTGTGATCTTGTCCTCCTGTGAATCTGCTGTGATACATGTTAACCTTAAGATCAGGCAAACCATGAGCAGCAGACATCACAATGCTCCATGGATTAAATGTAATGTTACGGGTCAAAACATAGGTCACTGTGTATCTGTATCAAAAAAGAAGAATATCTAGTGTTTTGACAGAAGTAAATTAGAGTAAGATCGAGCCTTGTCACCTGAGCTGTGTTAGTGAAGACTCCATCTGACACAGAAACATTGAGCTGATAGGACAGTTTCATGCCTTGTCTCCTCTTGTTAGACAGAGTAAGCACTCCTGTATCCGGCTTCATCATAAAAGTCATGCGCTCATTTCCAGAGAGGATACTGTACCTGCAGGCAATAAAAAGTTTTAGCACAATGTTGTTTTATATTAAACAACAATTGGAAGTAGAGAGTCTCTAGATGGGAACCATACAACAACAAATCTCTCATTATTACACCAAGTTTACTCCAAACACAAACTTGAATATGACCCCAGATGTACATTTGCAATTACTATGAAATCTTATTCTGTTGTACAAAAACATCATTAAAATTTGATACAAGCAGCAAGAATCAAAATTGTTGCTGAAAAAGTAAGCAACACTAGAATAATGCAGCATTACCCAATTGTTTTGTATTGTATGTGGTTATAATTTAAATGAAATGAAACGGGAAAAAAAAACTTCAGTTTCTCATACTTGTATAACAAAAAGTCCATTTAATTCCCACTTAAAACTTGAATAAACTTTCTGTTGGTTCTAATGTTACCTTAAGAGGATTCCACTGTTGACATTTCCCAAGTTTCTCATCAGTGAACAGACTTTGACTTTGAAAAACACGGCTAGTGAGTTTCAGTATGTCTAATTTGTGTGCGGAAAATCTCCTTTCAAAAGATTTGCATTTTTTAGGAATTAAAGTTTCACTATACTTTTTTTAGACTTGCAGTATAACCTTCCTTACCTGAGCTTATCTGAATCACAAATGTCTGCGTCTGAGGCCTGGACACAGGTCACAAAGTGTCCCCTGGGTGCCAGTTCACTCACAAAAGCTTCGTACAGAGTTTGGCTGAAGTTGGGAGGGTTGTCATTGGTGTCTGTTATAGTCACTGTGATGCTGACGTCACTGCTGAGGGGCGGATCTCCACTGTCTGTCGCACGGACGATAAAGTTGTATCTTTGGATGAGTTCATAGTCAAGGAGACGGGCAGTATATATAAGGCCACTGCTGCTGTCAATCTGGAAGTAGTCTGAACTGTTGTAAATATCTGATAGGATTTGGTAACTCACTAAGGCATTCTTCTCTGTGTCTTGATCCAGCGTGAACACCTACAAAACAGGCACACTATGAAACTCTGAGAGAGAAAACAGCTCATGCATTATTCAAAATCTGTTGATTTGTTTCTTTAGATGCAGTTTAAAGAAGTACAGCAACAGCAAGTGGAAAAAGTAAATTAAGTTTTGCATTAAATTTCTTGGCAAGAAAACGGTTCACACAGCAGGTTTAATCAGCACCACTTCTATTGAAAACTTCTACTATATTTTTTACCTATATAGAGTTAAGATGTTGTGAACTGAAATGGAAAAGAAAAACATATGTTTTTTAAACCTTAACAAATACAGTGGTCTTTTTACCACAGCAAAACAACTTTAAAGAGATCATAGTCGGTAACACTTTCTAATAACTACATGTTTAATACCCTTAATAAAGCATGAACAAACATGATTCATAATGAACAAATTGTTTATTAAGGATGACTGAATGAAGAATGAAGGCTTAGTAACTACTTAAATAATGCCCTAATCCCTTAAGAAAGTAGTCACTAAACCAGAATAATTCATAATATTTGTTCATTTTTTTTTTTTTTTTTTTTTTTAAGTTTAAAAAATT
>KN514047.1:0-12548 GCA_000787155.1 Scartelaos histophorus
AACCCTGGAGAAAGAGACAAACTAATGTCGACTTTGGCCCCGGTTTGGTTCTGTTCTAGTCCTGGTTTATTAAGTTTAATTACAATTTTGATGTGATGCATGTGCAAGTGCAAATCTGCAGAAAAACACACAAATGAAAACCTAATTATGGGTTCTTGAAGGCAACAACATGCCGCTAACGTGAGCCAGTGAGATGAGCCAATGAGCACTTTAAACCCTGGAGAAAGAGACAAACGTGGTTCTAATCTAGACTTTGGTCCCGGTTTGGTTCTGTTCTAGTCCTGGTTTGTTAAGTTTAATTACAATTTTTATGTGATGCATGTGCAAGTGCAAATCTGCAGAAAAACACACAAATGAAAACCTAATTATGGGTTCTTGAAGGCAACAACATGCAACTAACGTGAGCCAGTGAGCACTTTAAATCCCGGAGAAAGAGACAAACGTGGTTCTAATGTCGACTTTGGTCCTGGTTTGGTTCTGTTCTAGTCTGGTTTGTTAAGTTTAATTACAATTTTGATGTGATGCATGTGCAAATCTGCAGAAAAAAAACACAAATGAAAACCTAATTGTGGGTTCTTGAAGGCAACAACATCATTTAGCATAATATAAGATCTTTTTAACAGGAGTAAATCGCACAGTTATAATCATCACAAGGTCAATTCTACCTACTAAAGGCTTGTGATGCTAAAACGTGGGTCTACTCAAGCGTGCTCAAGAGTCTGTGCAAAAGCAGTGAAAGTAGGGCCGCTATAGAAGTACAGTATGTTTCAATTATGTAAATATATTTCACTCATTTCCATTTCCACTAATAGCAAAGCTACAGTGGAGGCCTCAGACCCCACTCCCTCTAATCCACCCAGGCTTTGAACATGTGAACGCTTTCCTCCCCCTCTCTCTCTCTCGCTCGCACATTTCTCTTATTCTGTTTGATAATCCCAGAGGAAATTGTTAACCTGTGCAAAAGACCAAAGTCACAGTGTTTTGTCAGTATCACGAGACGAGAACATTGCATTTTCAAACCTTGATCTGATTCTGTTCGCTTCTACGGATAAGCCATTGCTCTGCCTTGCACATTCAATTACAGGTGGTTTTATGACTCAAATGCACCTTCACTGAGCGGCACTGCTGGACCGTGTGTTTCGTCCTAAATCTGAGCACATAGAGAAAGATTGAGAGTCTTCGCCGCTGTTCGGACTCGGCATCCGTCAGCGAGGAATGCTCCTTAACACTAACATGTCCTCCCTTCTTTCCCCTGACGACTCACACGCCCCTGGTTCTGAGGCGAGTGGACGGCGTTCGCGCTACATCATCGTTTAGACGGACCGGGGAGAGGGATGCAGTGAGTCCAACTCCCACACCCGCCAACATGAAGTAAACCTCAACATAAGAGAAGACGTGTTAAAACTGCTCTTGCTCAGCTCTGTCAATGTGAAATAATGAACACCCACAGGCTTTAGAGTAGTGACCCAGCTCATAAACAGCACACGCACTGCACAATCTATAATTATCTGTTTTGGAACAAGCAAAGGCGGTAAACAGCACTGCAGCGTGTGCAAATGCTATTTATATCATCAAGGTATACAGAGAGTCTATAGGGTCTATTTGGAGTAATGATAACTTGGCTATAGGACTAATATAGTAAACAGCAGAACTCCACATAAAACTGCACAAACAAGCACCATGCATAAATAATCATGTGTTATCAGTGTGGTGTGGGGACTTCAACTAGCAACTTTAATGCATTGTGCAGCTAAATGCCCTTGTAAAATATGATACGGCTCTAATTATAGTTTTGATCTTTATATTTACAGATAAAATTATTTAAAAATGCAATATCTAACTGTAACCTGCTCTTACTTCTGACTCGAGAAGATAGTTTTTTAATTAACAAAATGAAATGACAATAAGGTTTGGTTCATACTCATCCTGGGCAGTGTGTGTTGTCTTGGCATTTCCTAGTTCTAGAAATAGTTTGTAAATGAATTGGTTTAAAGACACATCAAAAGAATCCCCGGTCACTGACTTTACAGTCTGACCGGGGACTGATGGGGTCCAGGTCAGCCGGGCTGTGGCAGCTCTGGACTCTGTGTAACTTATGCTTCGTGCTCTTTAGGATCTTCTGGTAATGGCCTCCACAGTTTGACAAATGTGCCATGAGGAGGTTGAAGGGGGAGCACTTTGAAATCCTTTGTGAGGTCCAAAGTACTGACACAGTAACATTATTATGAATGGCTTTAGAAGATAGAAATAATTTGAAGCTAAGGAAATTCCAACAGGGCAGCAGTTTAAACAAATTATGGTGATAACCTTATTATGGAGTTAAACTGAGGACCATGACTCTGCACTCCCACATCTGTGTACTACATTGCAGCAATAATACTGTCAAAATAATATTTTTAAGATAAACAGGATTAGGTAAATATTCCAGAGAATAATCTTAAGAAAATCTGATCATCTATCTAAAGTTTTGGCATTGGAGGCAGCGGATTGGCAGGCGGCAGCTTGCAACACAGGTGAAATGAACTCACAGCAAAACACTTGGCACTTCCCTAAAACCATTTTTCTTCTTTAAATAAACACTGTGGGAAGTAACTGTGACCGCAGCCAGTGACCATAAAGCAACATAATTACGTGAAGAGTGTGTCTGAGATGTGAAGATCAAAAGACACATCACTGTTGTGCAGTTGAATCCTGCCCAGCAGTTTGTCAGGAAATAGACGAATAAAACTGGACAAGACAACATGTGGAAAAAATCTGCACACAGTAAACATTCTGCGTGACTGCTGATCTCAAATCTTTCCCACAATAAGAACGACAAAAATAGATTTGTAATCACAATGTGTGTCTTTCCAAAACAAAATAAAGACATTTTCCACAAAATAACCACAGTTGGTTTTAATTTGCCTAAATTTGAATTCACAATTTCCATTTGGATCCTGCTCAACTATGACTATGTGAAAAAGCAGGTCTGGTGTTTTACTTTTCATGTGCCATTTTCATTTAGAAAGATTATGTTTTAACAGGCCAGTTGTCTTTAAAAATGCTCCCAGGTAGAGCAGTGCTCAAAAGATCTTTGCAAATGTAATAAAAATGTGAACCTCTATTTGTAGAAAGGATCAATTAAAGAATAAAATGAGCTTAAAGCATAATTATACAACACAACATAGTCCCAGAAAGTAAACCTCATGGTCCCTTTTCATGAAAGGCTGTTGTTAATAAAATGTAACTTTAAATGATGAAGTAAACTAGCAGATCCCATGAGTTACCTGTGGCATGTGGTCACTTCTCCTGTGTTCTTCAGGCACGGGTAGGTCGTTGTGGCGATGTTATTTTCCGAGCATTTCTCACTGTAAAGCGGTGACACACGTTGGTCTATATTAGAATAAAACCAAGTTAAACAACTTTTGTATCGACATGTATTAGAGCCATACCGGTCTGTGACAGCCTCCTCCAGGTAGGACCAGAATAATCCCGGTGAGAAACACACGCAGGTGACGGTGAGCAGGAGCGGACCCCCGCTGCGCGTAACCAGCATTTCTCCAGTGGAGCTGTTCTTTCAGCCACGCACGACTTTGTGGATTGTGGAAATGATTTGCGTTTCCCAATCCAATGAATAAAGTGCCAACAGAGTCAAACCCTCCCACCCCTCCACACATTTGTGAGTTCTCAACAACAGTAAGAAAACACTCAGGCTACTGTTCGCTCATAAAATGTAAAGGTCTGAGTGAAAATGAAATGCCACCAGGTTAGAAAACTAATAAAAGGAAGTTTCTACGGGATTTTACAAGCGCACAGCCTCTGGATCAGTGATACGTGCACTGCCACCGTGTGTTGGTTAAAACACACATCAAGTGCAAATCACATCAAGTATTATTCCAGAGAAGGAAAATGATTGATTATATTATTATATTATTATACAGCCTATTATACAGGCCAAACTTTAAGACACGCATTGCACCGGAGTTATACATATAAAAACTAAAGTAACACAAGTTTAAAATATGTCAGAGGAATCTTAACTGGCAACTATAATGAATAATAACATTTATAATAATTAATAATAGGCCCCTAAACAATATGTTTCTTTTTTATTTTTACAGACAGATCCCGCTCATGTGGATGTTTCTTCAAACTTGTTCCAGCAGGATGTAGAATCAAGGAACATGTCTAACTTGACTTGTAGAAAACTATAGGCCCGGAGCTCCTGCTGAGCGCATCACTGGCCCCACAGTCCTGCAGCCACTGGACTAATGGATTACACGACCTTGACCTCACCGTGACCCGCGCAGTAGCTGATCTGGACACTGGCCCCTGCGCAGCCCCGAGTGGGGCTTCAGTTTCTCGGGATGCAGTGCCGCGTTAGGGCGGCGGGGGCCAGAGAGCAGCTGAACAGGATCCACCTGAAATAAGAAGACCGCGGTGTCACTTACAGCCACGAGCTTGCGTTCCAATCTGTGAGGTCAGTCAGGTGTGATTTACCTTGACATTAGTCCGTTTCTTTTCCCGAGCCACGTAATACAATATTTCCTCATACAATAAAGGTCTCATTTCATTAGGCCTATAATAAAGAGCCTTATCCACTTATTCATTCTGTTAAAATGACCCTTGGATCTTACAAAAGTCCCCGGACCCCCCTCCTCCCCAGGACCCGGGCCCTCCTCACTTTCTACTGACCAGGGAAAACTCACATGTTGCAGTTTCACTTTTGCCCACATGATGTCTCTTTTAACCAACACATGGGTTTGCCACCCCCTTTAACCACTATCGTCATCATTGCCCACAAAATGGATGACAGGCTTTAGAAATACCAGGGTGCGTCACGACTCTGAGGTGCACACGCTGTGCCATTTATGTTCCACCTGTTCTGAAACCTCAGCAACTTAAGGCAGAGAGATGATCAGGGCCGCAGCAGCGCGCACACTGCCTCCTGCTCCTCCTGCTTCAGATGCCCATGGCACAGCAACACCTTATCCAGGAAGAATTTCCTCCTTCCCACATATTAAATATTTATCTGAGACTACAGACTCAGGAATGTTATTTTAAGACAATTCATCACCATTTTACGTAGAAAGTATAAAGGACAACTGCGTGTTGTCTTGTATTTGCAGCTAAGTGTATAACCTCATTCTGTTGTGTTTAGTGTCCCAGCTTATTCTTTACTTTCACAATTTGACCAAATGTGTTGCTGTAGATTTTGAAGTGACAGTGTGTAATAATTACTGGAAACAACAGGCCCACAATGAGTCATGATAAAACTTTTCCAAGTGAATATGGATTTGGTGAGAATGAAAAGAAAACTTAGAGTAGATCTTCAGGGGGGAAAAACAATTGCATTTTTTGTATTGAGTTTGCAGCAGAAACAGAACAGGATGTATGTATATACATGTATATACATGTATATACATGTATATACATATACATGTGATTTACATGTATATGTAGATACATGTATACACATGTAAATCAGTACAGGTGAGGCCTGCACTAAGTGCTTTGGTTTGAGAACAATGGATTTACACACGACTCTGCACCTTTTCTGTTCTGTACAAACAGGTCTGTATCAGGCCTGTATGTTGTTTTATCTTATAGCAGTGAATGACCAGAGAGCAACAAGCCTCTGAGCAGCTCACTGTCCTAACTGTGTGTTTTTGTCCCTCCTCTGTGCAGCACCGCAGTGAAGCTCTGCACATGCCCAGACTGAACCAGAGCCACAGCCTGAACTCACTGGAGATGTTTACATCCTGCATCAAAGCCTCATGTACCTGTTCACCTCTGCCATGTGTTTGCAGAGTTTTTATCATTTGTTGCAGATTATTATATATTGTTAATTATATTATTGCCTGTATTTAAAGAGCTAAAACAGATCATGTTGGGGTTTTCTCCTATTCTTTTGTGTTTTGTAACAGATCACAAGTCGATGCCCAGCAGGTTCAAATGGAGCTGGACAAATCCCTGTGTTGTGACAGGAGGTTAAGGAGCAGTTTTGTGCTGTCATGTGCTGTCACTGCACCTCAGTATCTGCTCACCAGCACCAGCTGTGCTCAGGTTCACTGGTGACGCACTGGAGTCTACGAGCACGAGTCTCTGCTCTGGATTCTTTCTTCTGCGTCTCTATATGTCTAATGTGCGTCCAGTGAAGTTAGTTGAATGTGCATTTAGAATGGACATGTCATGAACTTCCACCAGTATCATATGACACCAGAAAAGGCTTTTATGTGTTAAAAATGAACAAATGCAATTATTTTTAGTGGTTAAATTGAAGTGCTTAAAATTGGTGGAATCTATGACACTGACTCCTGATCAATAAAATCAGCCTCAGTGGAGCGTCCTTGAGGTGGTCCCTCCTCCCCGTTCATTATGTCCCCCTCCCCGTTCATTATGTCCCCCTCCCTCTGGATCCATCGCTGTAGCTTGACCCAAGACATCGAGTCCTGTTAGAATCGGCTCTTCTCTCTTCCCTTTGTGCTGCTTTCATGGAGTAATGAATGAGCTCATGTCTGACTCTTTTCAAATCATTTCCAATCTCCCTGTACCATGAAAGCCTGTGTGATACTTGTACTTGTACAGATACATACTGTATAAAAGGGACATTCAGGGTCAGATTTGGAAAGTGCTTTAAGAGCAGATGGTTTGGCTGTGGTGATTCATGCAGAAGTATGACTTTCTTCAGCAGTCCTGGTCCCCTCCACTCATGTGCTCGTGTGCACATCTAAACCACTGTATTTTTACTCCATGTTTGATACGTCCAAACAGTTTTGGTTTGGAGACAAAACTATTTGTTTTGCCTGTTTGTTTTTTCATGGTTCTGCAGCTTATCCCTGGTGCCTGCCATAGTTGAACTATTGCACATTTACCATTCATGTGGTCAGGGCTAAGGCCAAACCCATTTACAGCTCATGACTGTTGAAATTAGTTCTGCAGCATTAGGCAGATTGGGTCCTGTGCATATGTGGATTTATAGCCTAGTTATGTTTGTTGCCAAGTCAATAGAGAAGCTTTACTAGAGATGTTTTTTGTCGTCTTCAGCAACAGTTCTTGTAAATGTGGTGGATGACGTTGCAGAGGCCGTCGGTGTCAAACTCACACCCTGCACATCAGCATTGCTCCAGTGCTCAAATACTAATACAAAAGCCCAAATAAGAGCCACCACTTAATGCTGCTATCTTATATGTTATCATAGCATCAGCTAATTGTGTTTCTAATGTGTCTGTCTCTATAAACTGCAGCTTGCCACGGTTCCTCTTTGATTGATTTCCTTTCAGAAATGTCACTGATTGATTAGTCATGCTTCTGAAATGCCAGGACCATGACAACACAAAGTCAAACTTGGTGTGTAGGAGGTGACCGCGGCTCGGATTGCTGAAACTATTGGACTATCAGGAGTTGGCTCATTCTGCTGCTGGGTCCAGTAATGACAATAATATAATAATGAATAAATAAAAATAGTAAATACAAATCTGACTATAATCTCCTAATTGCATTGTCAAATATCAAATGTCTAAAGAGTTTTTATTACCGTTTTATGGCCTTCAAGATTTACGTTATATTTAACACTGCCTTCTATAATTCATGTTTGCCGTGACCATAAGGGGCTTTACATATTGCATTAAGCATCCCATTGAGAGCGCAGTAAATGCAGCATTCATGTTTGCCTCGCCTAAGTGGAACAGAAGATGTTCTGGCCACCGGGCCCTCGCTCACACCTCAGACACACGGCCGTTCCAGTGTCTCTCGCAGCCACACTCTCTATACACTTGAGCGGCCCTAAACAGAATATACCGAGGGCTCTCATTACATAACACTCAGGCAGCTGCTGCATTATCATTTATTAATGCCTCCTCCAATGGCATCATTCACTGGGCCATGTGTAGGACAGCAATAATTCAGGTGATATGCTAAAAAATTAAGGAGAGAGGTGAAGTGGTGGAGAGAGGTCGGTATGGACAATGTGAATTTAAAAATGTCTTTAAAATGATATTGTTGAGCTAATATAGTAGTACTTTTGAGACTTATAGTTCATTATTGTCGTGAACTGTGCCACCTGACTGAATAATTTCACCAGGATTGACTTTAGGAGCGCAGAACTGCATTGTGACATATTTTAATTGGCTTCAAAAGTTGATTTATAGCAGCCACGAGATAATGTATAAGTGTCGCTATGGTGCTGCAGAATGACAAATATGTGGGATGGAGAAGGGCAGAGTCCCCGGCATAATGTGCACCTCAGATAACGTTTCCATTTCAATGTATATTCTGTGATAGATGCATGGGCTTCTGCAGAACCTATAACAGCGAATATAATGGCAAATGTAAAAACTGTCGTTCGCCTGCATTGCAACAGTCTCAGGTTGTCTTCAGAATTATTACTGCCCTTTGACTTAACATTAATCTTAATCTAGTGGATATTTAATGCATTTTATAGTATGTCTGAGTCATCTGAGGTTGTTGTATATGCCACATTGTCCCACATTGTAAATGAACTTGGGGGCTGTACATCTCAGTCACCCTTAATGTCCCTTCTCAAAATAGTTTCCCTCTAATGCCAGAACAGCACCGGGAACTTTCTAGAGCCAAGCACAGAAGGATCTTTAATCAAACAATAACCACTATCTGAAAATCTATGTTGTTTTTTTTTTTTCATTTCATTTCAGCAGAGTTTATCCATTAGTAACTTGTTCATAATTGTACATGATCCACACAATGACAGTGTTTTCAAGCATGTGCAGTGCAAAAGACAAGAAGCTGAAGTGTGCACAGACCTTCAGCGGGTCCTGCAGGTCTGGATGTGACACTGTGATGTAAGCGAGCTCCATTATTTCATTATGGGACAAACTCTGAGCAGCAAGGACAATGCTCGACTACTGTCAGGTAACACAGACGTTATACATTTATATAGCATTTCATTAGCATAATTATATCCTGAAATATCTTGTATTGTATTATACTCGTCTATGACATTACAGACAACTCCAACTTTGGCACTAATTGTTTACTTAAAGTCAGATTTCTACAATAACACCAGATTATGTGGGATTAGACGACATCTGCCTGACACACAGTTATATGACTTTATTCATTCACTCTGTTGACTAAGGCAGGGATTGTTAAAATGCTGGTAATTGTTGTTAGTGAATGTAGGATGAATAATGCATTATTGAAGGACACCGTGGTATGATGGTATTGCCCATGAGTATATTAGACACAGAACTATATCATGTAACTATATCAAATAACACTGTGCTTTTTCCCTGAAAGACGAGGCTGCAACCTTCTAGTGAGGACACCAGCATTTAAAACATTATATATGGCAAAAGTTTTCATATTACGCTTCATAGTTAAACATATTAGATTATTAGAATAACATAAAGCCAGTTTCATATTTGATTAGAAAACAAATAAATAACTAAAATACAAGCTTATGCACTGAACAGACTGTTGGGATTCCACGGCTTAACCTTAAAAGGCTGCACAGGTCATGCGTCTTCAATCCAATAAATTACAAATTTCAAATGTTTAACTCTGCTTTATTATTGCACAGACATAGTTTTTTGTACGGTCACAGTAATGCAGGAATAACTGTGTGTATACTTTAAAACACTTTTTTAAATAATCAAAAAAGTATTTTGACAATATTGGTAATATGGGTATGGAAAGTACAACAAAAAGTTAATTCATAAGGGATTTGCTTTAATCTGTCTGGATTTAACGATGGTAGGATTATTTACTGTTACGCAGGAGGCTTTAGGTGTCACATGTCCACAGAGTCTTGGCCAGAGACTGACCGGTCAAACTTTGACATGACTTTGACCTCCAGATGCTCAGTTCAATGAACTAGCAAATGGCAATCAGTGATTATGAGGTTATACAAATGTCTTATGTCCATGTGGTGCAGCAAAGAGCTGACTCACCATCATTCTAATGACACAACAAGTCTGCAGCGTGTCCCTGAACTGCCTCACCACATACTGCATATTATGAGACATATTATGAGAGCTCTTAGTAGTTCAGTGAATGACAAATACTGCAAATACTGCTCACATTGATTCACTGTCAAAGTACGTGCATGCATCGTGCGATTATATAATCCTGTATCCATTCCCGATATTGAATTGAAAATTGTCATGCAATGGGCACAAGTTAAATTGTTGCTACAATCACATTGCGAATGATTATATATATATATATATATCCACCACAAAACAGCTTTGCTCTGTTATTTATCCAGGGCCTGGTAGATTTGACCATCACCTTTCTGTGGGTCTGTATCTGGATTTCCCTGCAGATCTTGGCTTGGTCTTCCTCCACAGTCGTTGGAGTTCTTTTGCACTTTGATCTCGGCGTCTCTGTTTCGTTCTCTGCACAGATGTTTCTGCCCAACACTTAGAAATGTCCCTCCATGTGTGTTTTCCCTGCAGAAGGTCTTACTCCCTGCAGTTATGTGCCTCCATTTGTGTGTGAGATTCCAAGATACTTATAACTTGTGTGTGCTCTTGTTCCTTCTGGGAGTGAAGCCTCTTCTGTGTGATCTACCTTCCTTTTCTGTGTCACATATAACTACGCTGCTCAAGCCCAGATGACATCCCAGTGTCTGTGTTGTAGATCCTGTTGGTGTGGATCAGTGAGTCGATGTCTCGCTCACTCTTAGTGTGCAGCTTGACTGATGGTGGCTTCAGTCCTGTTGGTATCCATGACACTGCAGATGATTTATCTGAGGGGTCCAGGCCTCTGCAGAACAGCAGTGGGGACAGTGCGTCTCCTTGGAATATGCCACATTTGAAGATCTCGTGTCTTCCCATTGGCCTCACTGAATTCACACTGAAGACTCTTAAAGCCCTGTTGATGTTGTACAGCTCCTCTGAGTGATCATGTGTCTGTCATTAAGTCATAGATTTTCTTTTAATCAATGCAGTGCACAGGCTGTAGACTCTGGGTCCCCCCAGTATCTTTAAACCAATGAGTAGAATGTCTTAACATACATTACAATAATCACAGTTGTTTTAACCATTACGTCTTACTTGTATAAATTAGTGATTATATTATATTATTAGTATAATATGATTTACTGGTAAAGTAAAATTAACAGGCCTGTTCAAATCTGTTCTAAAGTAGATTTAACCAGTGGATGCTGCATCTTCTTAATAGGTTCTTACAGTGTTTTAAATATCCACACATACTGTTATTTATCATTATCATAGCATTATATCCTGCATGGATTTACCATATTTCTTGGAACTACACATGATTGTAATCCAGGACATAGTGGATGCTCAGCTCAGCTTTATATCATTTGTCAACAATATCTCTTGTAAGGCCTTGACCTGAGGTGGACCAGGGGAGGAGGCCAGAGTCACTGTTCATAACATGGACGGCCCTTTCAGGGAGGCATTAATCCTGGCCAGACAGATTAATATTGGAGAGCGGGAGAGTGGGACACAGATATTATATGTGCTTCTTGTGCAGTTACGGGGATAATCTACTGATCACTGTGGTGTATAGTGTAGTGTAAAGGACACAGGTATCTGAAGAGGCTGTGTGCAGGACAAGAGTTAGTATTAAATGTTGAATGTTGCATAAAAAGATGGAGAAATAAAAATCAATAATGGCACAATATCATACATCTCACAGTCAAGAGTATTTTTTGCTTTTTATCAAATTGTTTGCTTTGCTGAGGCCTGCACTGTTTTATTGCATAACAACAACAACAAAAAAAAAACATCCAGTCATTAAATACAGTGTATGATAACTGCCTTATGAGCTTGTTTGGGTTTTAAATGTGGACATGGACACACTAATATATTAAAATGATTTTAGTGCAGTATATTTTGAGCTAATAATACACTCACTGCTGAGCCATTCCTCTATTTCTTATTATGCTCTGTGTGCAGTATACATGTAAATACTGTACTGGATTGAGTCACACGTGCAGCCTTCATCATGAGGGAACATCATCAGCATCATTTGAATCCAGGAGCGATGAAGTTCCAGTAATCAAACCAAAATTTTAAGCACATGGTGATTTTCAGTTTGCGTCTTGTGTTCGAAACTTTGCCGTTGATGCCGTAAGTTTGTGGACACTGGAAGAACAACAATGGACAAGAATCCTGACTGAATATTGAGGCTGATAGACACATTAAGACAGAAGCATCTGCTGAGAGAATAAAATGATTTTTACAAGGGGGACGCTCATGAAGGCACGAGCAGTAATAGTAGTAATGCACTGTACATAAAATGAAAACAAGAACAATTATATTTTATGTTTTTTTAATTGTCTGAATTAGATTGAGCTGTTTTACAACTGTGATGTGTTGCTATAAAAAATATTTTATAATATTTGTAAACTGCTATATAATTTTTATTTACATTTTATATGTTATTTCTATGTTGTATGTATGATTTACACTCTAAGCCTAAGCATTTTATATAAAACAAGTCTCAACTTTTGTCTGTGAAAGCCACAGAACACAAATGATTGTGAGGGGAAGGTGTGTGCTACCTGCTAACATGAAGAGCACGACCTGTGAGCTGAGGTCAGGGCAGTGTCCAAGCGT
>JACN01080674.1:0-12836 GCA_000787155.1 Scartelaos histophorus
AAGATGGATGGATGGATGGATGGTTCTGCTGCTGGTGTTCATTGCTGTCCTTACTGACATGTATCCCCAAGTATTTGACAGTTTCTTTAGCTTACATATTGTGCATTACATTGTGTTTACAATCCTATAAGCAGAGAATCTCACATTTGGA
This sequence comes from Scartelaos histophorus, assembly GCA_000787155.1. Classification (NCBI taxonomy): domain Eukaryota; kingdom Metazoa; phylum Chordata; class Actinopteri; order Gobiiformes; family Gobiidae; genus Scartelaos; species Scartelaos histophorus. The sequence goes on from JACN01080674.1 coordinate 152, forward strand.
GCGATTTAACTTTTTGGAACAGTTTTTAAAGGTTTCTGATTGTTTCCATGGAGATATTATTGGTTTGTATAGAACCCATATGTCAGAGTCAAGGCCCGCGGGCCAGATCTGGCCCCTGAGAGGGGTTTCTATGGCGCCCGGGATGATATTGATTTATTATTAGAACCGACCTGCAGGTCGCAGATGTTTTACACGCACCAATACTACATTTCCCACAATGCAACGGTGGCACACTAAGCGGGAGGCGGCTTTATTTCATTATTCATCAGCGGTCATTAGCACTAGATTTTTGTACTTTATTTTATTGTATAAGTGGTCCCTGTTTATCTCAGGAGTTAGGTTACAAAAATAACCCGCGATAGGCGAACTCCGCAAAGTCTTCAGCTTTATTTTTTCAAGTATTAGATGTTTTAAGGCTGTAAAACCCCTCATCTCACACTTCTCAGGAATGAACATGTTCTCACATTTCTCTCTTGTTAAAAGGTTCTCGCAGTTCAAATGTCAGTAGTGATCTCGCGGGCAGACCTCCCATGCCCCGCCCCTCAGTAGTGATCTAGAGCTGCGAGTTGTGCCTCCGGTCGCCAAGTGTGACTGTGGTCAAATGGTCGGAAAAAGTCTAGAGTCTAAATTCTAGATAGATGTGTTTAATGTGAAAGATTCTAGCACAGCAATAACATCTCCATGGAGACAAGCGGGTGATGGAACCTGCACCAGAAAAGTTGCACAATGCATCTTTAGAGCATTTGCACCTGATGTTTGAGTGACAGAAACACGTCTGTGTCATCAGCAGGCTGATCCGGATTTCCCTTTAATTTGACTGTTGGAGACAAAGGAGTTGGACAGTTTATAAAGACACAGATGGGGCGGCAGGGCATCCTTGGCAAACAGAACTAGTTCCAGGGAATCTGTTGGTGGTGCTCGGGTGCGTCATTACACTGCTAGTCATGTTTTTATATAACACACAGTTGCAGTTAAATTGATAACGTCAAATTAGGAGCCATACCAAAGCTCTGTTATCTACATTCAGTAATATTGTGGGTGTCCAGTTTTCAATCAATAAAGGCTCTTTACCAGGTTTAGAATCAAACATCTCATTCTTTGTTTCATTGTACTGGTCAGAGATCTTGTTCTTTGTTCTTTCCAGCAAGGCCTGTTCCATTATGGCTCGAAAATTGATACAATTCGACTGACAGACTATAATTTCCAGCAGATTTCTCTTTTTATATATATATATAGTTTTCACTGTTTCTCTTATTTATGTTTTTGTTCTTGGTTGGTCACAGCTCTATTTGAAACTGGAAAAAGGCCTCAGACACATCAGGTTGTAGAGTTGATCTATAAACATCAGTGTAGAATTGCTCCACATACTTACACATTTCTTCTGGGTTTGAAAGGATTTGATTATCTTTCTTTAATAAATGCCCCTTTAGCATCTCAGTCAAATATTTGTCAGTTTCTTCTTTCACTTGTTTCATCTTACAATCTATCAATAAAGGACAGGGACAAATACATTGACTTTTCTGCGTAGATTTAGTTCTACAATTTTATTTTATTCTATTTTTATTTTTTAATTTTGAATATTTTTGAACAATACAGAGCAAACCTGGAACATGAATTTCCCATTGGGGATAAATAAAGTTTATGTCTATGTCTATGTCTTGATCTGCTCTTCCACACTGGGACTAGGGCAGAGGAACAGGACACTAAGTTCATTCATGAGGTTGATTTCTCTTGCTGTGTTGTTTCTTTGCTTCTTTTTATAGCGACCTCTGTCACTTTACATTTCAAACAGTTCCACTTTTGGATGGGATTCAGATCCATGTGTTGAAATATTTGCTCTTCTGACTTTTTGGTGAGCTCACAGAATGTTTGCTCAGTGAATAGATTCTTGTTTCATTCCCAGAATCGCCCTGAGTTTCCATGATAGTTTGGATAGTATCTCCCCTGATTGTATTCAATAAAACGGCGCCCCCTGCTGACTGGTTGGTACTGTGACAAAAGTAACACTGTTCTCCCCATTGAGATTTCCAAAATGTTCTCTTTTTCTACACAGTGAGTTTCTTGAAGGAAAATGATGCCAACATTTTTTTCTCTAATTAAACAAAAAAAATGTTTTTTCTTTTGGTAACGCCTCTCAAGCGTCTCACACTGAACCTAAGACATTTTAAGAAACCAAAGTTGTACGTTGTTGTTCTCTTTATTAGTTAGGAAGTTTGTAACGCGCTGAAAGCGCTGGACTCAAGCACCTGGGACTATTCTTGATTTAGACATTTAGACTATTACAATAGAAAATAAAAGAAAATAAATTAAAAAGTTGCGTAAGATGAGTTAGAGTCCAGGCTCATCATTTACATTCCTACTTTGTAAATTTACTCTTTGAAAATTATGTCCAGCTTCACATGCTCACCTCAGCACACTCCTGCCCTTTGGAACATCCATCATTTGGAACAGAATGAAATGTTTGGATTTTTCACCATGAGATGGAAACTTACTGTGTGTAGTAACCCCGAGTGTGCAGCAGATGGCAGAAAACATAAAGTAGCACTTAAGATAAACAGTCCCTGTGCAGTTGAATGAAGCAACACAGCGCCACCTAGAGGACGGGACAGTTTGTAGATTTTGGAGTCATAGTTTTTGGCAGCGTCGTTCCTTTATCCATGGCTTGGCTCAGTTTTCACTAAGACGCCTTAAACACATTTGTGACTTTTGCTTCCAGAGTTGGTTTGAGCAGAGTCGGAGGCAGCAGCAAGCACCAGGACACAGAGCACAGGAAGCCCACACGAGACTTTCACTGTGTGTGGGAAAAGAGAGGCACGGTCACAGCAGCACGTTTCCATTTAAAACAGCAACGGACAAGAAACCATCCAGAGACACAAAAAAGCACTTACTGACAGCATTTTCTCATTTCAAACATGTTTGAGTAAAGCTGCACTGTGGAACTTTCCTGGTGGAGGTTCTGCTTACTGCCTGTCTCCATGGAGAGGTTATTGCTTTGTGATAAGGTTAAATAAATCACTCATTTACACATTTCTATTTTGAACGTGTCGCTTCTTCAGAGATCTGACCTGTAACTTACTTTTGTAGCATCACCTGTTTGTCGCCATGGAGAAAGACAGGCTGCCATACTGTGGAACATACCAGTCAAAGCAATAACATCTCCATGGAGACAAGCAAGTGGTGGGACTCCAGCAGAAAAGTGACAATGTGAAACTTTAACTTGTCACTGCACAAACCTTGAGGAACGGACTTCATTGGTAAAATGGTCAGATCCACAGATCAGCAGGTTGACAGTGCAATTCCAGCTCCCACAGATCATTGCTCCTATTTTGTCCTTGGGCAAGACACTTCCCCCACATTACCCCCAGTGTCTGTGTTCCCTGGTGTATGAGAAATGAGTAAAGGGCTCAATGAAACTGAGACCATTTCCCATCCTGTGTTTGAGAGACACGTGACACAAATGAGCGTCTGTGGTTGGACAGAGTGTCAAGAACATGTACGTGTGCAAAGTACTGGGAGGTTGCAGCTAGACCTTCCTATCCTCTGATAGAAGGGACAGCTGGATAAAGAACTTTAATCCAATCCAAACAGTTGAACAGCAGTGCAAGCATGTATTGGCATGTGGATATAATCTGTGTGCATGTGTGTGTTTGTGTTTTTTTGTAAAGAAAAACAACAAAAAGGAAATCATTAATTTCAAATATCGTCACCTTCCTAAAACAATCGCCTAAGTCACTTTTTTGCCTAAGTTTACTTAGGCAACAAAATGCCATAATTTCAATTTTGGGGGGAGTTTTTTGTGTTTCCTGAAAAACCTGAAAAAAATGACTTATGCGATTATTTTTAGAAGGTGTCGATATGATACAGGTAATGACTATAACAGCGCCCTCTTGAGGTCAGAAAAATGTACTGCAAGGTTGAGTTTAGTGACGTTATGTATATTAATAGAGGTGGGCGCATATTATATAACTACAAGGTTTATGTAAAGCAAAACTTAATTAACTAATTAGACTAATTAGAGGAAACATTTGTTAAGGTTCAGTAAAATTGGCCGACATAATATTATCTTGTAAACTCATAACAAACAAAGGCAAACATAAAAAATACACACAGGAATATATAATTGGTAAACACAATCATACAAACTGAACTCAAAGAGTGGCTACGTTTGGATCGCTGAACGAATACACAGAATAATGACATGCATATTATAAATAGAAATATACGTACTACACTTACTTATCAATAACGCACATGGTACATGAGTGACACAACACAACTGAAACAGCCGCTTAACACAACACTGAGCAGGACTGGCCCAAACATGCCCCACAAAGTGGTAGTGACCATTATAGTGGCCACTAGGGGTAACATAGAACAGCCCAAATGGCAATTACCACAGGGGGTTTTATACACAGCGGTTTGTCTCACTCCATGGTCACATTCCAGAACCTTCTGGATTCTAACAAAATCATCAGGTTCAACATTTGTTGATCTCTCTTTTGAATAATCCTTTAAGAAATAGGATTGAGATTTTAGAATGCAAAGATGATGTTATACTATTATATTTAAATGTCCCTACCTGCTTGTCTCCATGGAGATGTTATTGCTTTGACTGGTATGTTCCACAGTGTGGCAGCCTGTCTTTCTCCATGGCGACAAACAGGTGATGAAACAAAAGGAAGTTACAGGTCAGATCTGTGAAGAGGTGACACGTTCACAGTAGAAATGTGTAAATAAGTGATTTATTTAACCTTAGAAACACGTGTAAACTGGATACATGTCTAATGTCATACTATTGAACATTCAAGGCAAAGCAATAACCTCTCCATGGAGACAGGCAGTAAACAGAGCCTCCACCAGGAAAGTTCCACAGTGCAGCTTTACTCAAACATGTGTTTGAAATGAGAATGCTTTTCTCAAAATCTTTTTTTTTTGCCTGGAATGTTCCACAGGAGGGTTTTACATTTATTCAATTTCCGTGTTTTTTATAGTTCAAAAATACATTTAAACCATGAACTCTTACCATGTACAGGCTTATTTCTCCATACATCTGACCATGAAGCTGTCTCCATTGTGATGACCAAGTTTATTTCCACACTGTGGAAAAATCAAGGCAAAACAGTCATATCTCCATGGAGACAAACAGGTGGTTGATCCAACACCACGATAACTCCACAAACCTTCACTAGACTCATTTGGATGATTTCAGACCTGGAATGTCCAATAGTGTGTGAATGAAACAAAACACAACTGCAGTTCTGTTTGTGAGGAGGGAACAGCATTGGAACCTGGACAAAAGCTCACAAGTCCATTTAGTGTCATATAGAACCTTTAAAGAGTGTGGTGTTTGTCATTACAGTTTGAGCAGAGCTGTGATTTATGACTTGAGTCTATAAAGTGAAACATCCATCCATCCATCTTCTCCCGCTTAATCCGGCTGGGTCGCGGGGGCAGCACACCGCCCATTAACACTATGCACCAGACCCAGACCCCATGAACCCCTCTGCAGGTGGTGAGCCCACAGGAGGGAGGGGCTCCCTGCCGGTCCCTTGTTGTAAACTGTTCATAGGGTGTTGCATGTTTTTGGGTGATGGGGGAAACCGGAGTACCCGGAGGAAACCCACCCAGACACGGGGAGGAAACATGCAAACTCCACACAGAAAGGCCCGGGGGACCCGGGGATCAAACCCGCAACCTTCTTGCTGTGAGGCATGAGTGTTGCCACTCAGCCACCATGCCGCCTTTAAAGTGAAACAGTGAAAGACAATAGAAAGCACTAGTGAACATGGAGAATGGAAAAGGCTTCATTAGGAGGTGACACATGTGCTCTTATTAAATCATGGCTTTAGTTTGTTTAAAACATCACATGGATTGTACATCTTTTTATGCTTTTATTTTGATAAGTGGAGATAAAATCATCCAAACAAACCTGTTTTAAAAATGTGATTTTAAAATGAGCCAGCGTTTCAGACTGATGTCATGTGTTTCAGACTGGACCATGCTGGAGCTGAGCGAGTAAGACCAGGACCAAGAAAATGTAAGTGTTGAGTGAACTCCATTTGAAACAGACACATGGACACAATGCGTGATGGGAAACTGAGTCCTCATATAAAATATCTATTGTTGTGTGAGAGACCTCAGACTGTGGTGCAAAGGACCAAGCACCAAGCCCCATCACAACTATAGCTATCAAAAATATTAAAAACATCTGACACTAATCAATATTAAAAGTAGTACTGAAACAAGATATTTACTAGAGTATCAAAACTCAACAAGTCACACAAACAAGACTAAAAATAAACCTTTCCTGAATACCTTTAGAATGATCTTGATCTGTATCAGAACAAGTAGAAGAGCCCAGGATACACCCATGGACACTGTGGAACCTACCTGGACCACTGAGGATTACACACATATAAGACACATGGGAATAGAAAAGAAAGTACTATGACTTAATGTTGAAAATGACATTTAATTGTCTAAAGAAACATTTCTTACGTTGTCATCAGGGTATCAGTATCAGAATTGAGCATTGAGTCTTAGTATTGAAATTGAGTTTAAAAGTTTCGTGGTTCCGTGATCAGAAGTGGTGTTGGTGGAGCAAAGGAGGAGCCCTGGAGCCACACTGACACAGGCACAGCTGTTGGACTCTGCACAGAACTGTCTACACAGAAGCACAAGTGACTGTGGATTCATGTAAAGACATTTTAACCCTGGAGAACTCAAGAACCATTTTCTTCTTTGGAAAATTATGAACTATGGTTTAAATGACCACTCTAAGTTCAGTGAATACTAAAATATGCACTTTTTCAATCTTAACCCTTTATTCTGTAATTTAGGACCTGGGCCAAATCTGACCCATTGGGCTTTAGGCGTCTCAAATAATCACAAAAACAAATACTGTCAATGCAAACTATTTTAAATTTAGCTAAATAATCTGTCAATTTACAGATACATTTAACTATAGATATACTTTTTGCTTCATTTGTTGCATGTTAGAACTTTCTTTTACTTCTTCACTGGCTATTTCGTTGTCTACAAAGTGATGACAGAGAGTAGCAGGTTGAATCGGTTGCAACTCATCACGTCTGCCACAGGCCCATAACGAATTTCACTTCTCAGTACTGATGTACTTCAGACATTTGAAATAATCCCATCCTGAGGTATATCCATAGAACTTGTCCTATTTCCTTTCCTGAAGTGTTTCCACAATTCCCAAGCTTCTGAACACTGTTGATTGGTATGCTCAACAATATTTTCCAACATATCAAGGGAAACAAAGCATCAAAAGTAAAATAGTGGAGTGTCTGTCATGGCATCCTGGTACGACTCAACCTGTTCACCTGTAAAACTCACATCAGGCAAATCAAAGTCTTTCTTTCTCCACCTGTAAGTTTTTGCGGTGCGATTTGGCTCCATCTGTGGGGTAGCAGTCTTGGAAAACGGCCATTGTCTTAGGCAGAAGATTCACCATCATCACTTTCATGTGGTTGTAACATCAGCATCGCTATCACTGTCACATTCAAGGCCAAAGTCACAATCATCAGCTTCAAGTTGCTCTAATATTTGGTTTACAGTGAACTTTCTCTTTTATTTTCCCTGTGCTGTAAAGGGAGTGGCCATATTCCCTGAAAAGATAATAGGTATTAACTTTATTAGTATCTGGCCCTCTACGATCGAGGTAACTTACTAAAATATATCCACAGACACTTGGTATTGCATTAAATCAATCAATATAATACAGTCATGTATAGTCATGTATTTACCTGGCCTCTATATATACGCAGTAGCCAGTACACTATGTATACTATTTATATATTCTATAATACTATTTATATACTCTATTTATATATAGATTCATATATAGATGCATCATTTTTTTATTAATTGTTACATTATATCTACAAATGAATTTATTTCAAGACTTGAGCAAATACAGGACTGTCCTCCATCTACAAAGTGACTCAAAGAACCAAAGGGACATTTTTGGCCCATCATTTTTTGAGCTGGCTCAGAGTTGCTAATTTATCCAAAATGAATATAAAAAAGTACTTCTAAGCATTCTGTAGTCTAATACTAAATAGATTAACACAAATTACACAATTTTACCTACTGTTGGTTTGCTGAGAGGGTGATTTGTTTGGGCAGGTTTTCAACTCAACAAAACACCATGTCATCAGTCATCTTGTTTTTACCACTCTGGCTTGTGTCAGTTCATCATTCATCCACTCGGTGTCTCTATGCAGGAGCCAGAAGGGGCACTCTCGGCTTTTGAGTTTAAATTTGACTTTTTTTTTTCTGTTTTGTTTTTTTCATTTTTGGTAGCATCCATTAACAGCGGTCAAATTTGACCTTGTGGATTCTCCACAGATGACTGTAGGAATGTGTGGAGAGACGTCAGAGACTGGAGCTGCACTTTGTCACTGCAGCAACAAACTACACACAACTCACATTTACACTGAAAATAATGTGAAACAGATGTGTGAGAGGCTGAGGAACTAAAGTGAATATAGAGTTGATGATAAAGAAATATTAGACAAATATTGAATCATGAATAAGTGAAAGCCTGCAAATCCATTTGTCCATATTAAAGGAAAAACAAACAAGCCTGGGAAAAAGAAAATCCAACCCCTGAGAATCTGTTAAACCGAAGCAATGTTTCTATTGAGGAACAAATAGAAACAAATCAACCCAAATGTCCCACAAGTGAACCAAAAACAAAACCAAAAGCTAAAATCAAAGAACACAAAGTGAATAGAACATAATAGAATGTTACCAAAAGGGCTAATTGGAAGTAGAAGCACTGCTAATGTTAAAGTCAGTGGTCTGGAGTGTAATGCATTACTTGATACTGGTTCTCAAGTAACAACCATGTCCCAGTCCTTTTATAACAGTTACCTATTGGATCAGGCCATTCACCCTCTTGCTGATTTATTAGAGATTGAAGGGGCAAATGTCCAGTCAGTGCCATACATGGGGTATGTTAAAGTTACACTACAGTTTCTGAAAGAGTTCATAGTCACTCAGCCTGAAATTGAGACACTTGCCCTGAGAGTGCCAGATGTTCGTTCCAATAGTATCACTCCCTTGTTAATCAGAACTAATACACTAAACCCACTTTATGATCAGTTCTGTGCTGACAATACCCCCCAAACCACTCCATACTGTGGCTATCACCAAGTCTCACCAGTATCACCAGGCCGACTATAGAAAGATACTGAGAGAAAGTGTAAGTCTACTGTGTGATCGGGAAATTAAGCAGCTAATTGAAAGAGACAAAAGAAACAACTGTGTCTGACACTTTAAATTCAATTCATAAATCTTAAAGGATTAAAGGAACAGCAGGTAAATTTGTGGCCAAAACTGGTACTGCAACCATGTATCAAATACTGCAGAGCAAAGTATCCCCTCACCCAGCTCAGCTGCTGAAATCAGATGATGGAGAGTGGAGCAACAGGCCAAAGGACATTATATACGCAGAACGGCAACATCAACATAAGATGAGGGCTGCAAATTATGTGGGAAAGGGAATTTTCAGGCTGGATTACTGTGGTCAGTGATAAAAGTATTTGAAATTATTATGATTCTTTAATGTTTGGTGATATATCAGGGTGATTTTATGATTAATTTACAGTTATTTCTTACATACATAAATTATATTAACAAATTATTACATTATTGTCAACATTTTTTAATGGTTTAATGGTTGTTACGATACCCACAGTCCAAGCTAACGGCCAAACAACTTGTAACAGCAACTGCTATCACGGGTAGAGACTGACGAGGTATAACACAAATGTTAAGGCAAGGGGGCCCAGGACGCCAGGTCAGAGGGGAGTTAACGCTAACTCCCCAACCAGCAGCAGTGATCCTAGACAGTTAGAGGCTAAAATCAAGGAAGCATGGAGAGAACTGAACCAAATGTCAGAGGCCCAGAAAGGTGCGATGGGAAAGCAAGTACCCAAGAGGTACAGCTGGATGCCCATACCTGAAGCACTCGAAACTGGCCAGCCGCCTAAAGAGGTACATGCGGGATAATGAAGCCAGATGAATAAACTGCCTGTTCCCAAAGTGTACGCTTAATGGCAGGGTAATAGCAGAGCAGACCCACCAAGGCTGTAGATTGAAAGGTACTGTAAAAGTATAGGGGAGAGGGAGGCATCACATTACACCAATGCAAAGTAGCTTGTGGCGCTGAGATAAGACCACAGCAACCTCCCTGATCAGAATTCAGTCACCATCACAGTGGCTGACATCCAGGAAAGAGTCTCAGGCATGAAAAGATCCATGCATACTGGCTAAAGAAGCTCAATGCCATGAGTGCCTAGCAGCACTGCTAAGAGATGGGACTCACCCAGAATGGCTAACCGAAGGGCGTATGATCCTGATCCTGAAGGATGCCTCCTTCAGTCCAGTCCCATCCAACTATCGGACCAATAACCTGTCTCTCCACAACATGGAAGCTCATATCAGGCATCATTGCGGCTAAGATAAGTGGGCACATGGATCAATACATGAGCAGAGCACAGAAGGGCATCGGCAAAAATACCAGACCACCAACAACAAAACACCAACTCCTGGTGGACCGAATAGTCGCTCAAGATTGCAAAACCCGTCACACCAACCTGTGATTACAAGAAAGCCTATTGTGACAAGATAGTTAGAGCGGCTGGATTGCAGTGAGCTGCACAAAATAAGATGCAGCAGGCCGGAGTAGCATGGTCCACATTTTTTATTCTGTTTCCCAAAATTCCAAACAAAAGTGGCAAGTGCAAAGTGCAGAGTGCAAAAAAGTGCAGGGAGGATTGTAGGACCAGTCAGCTTCTTCAACAGCAAAATCATGAAGTGTTTTTTTCCGGTGCCTTTTATACTGTCAAATAAAACTAAATAAAACTCCAGGGGTGTACAATTATTGTTAGCTTTTTAAAACTAAATAAATACCTATCCCACAATAAACCCAATAAAATCCACAAGCAAAAGATAAAACCCTAAAACCAAACTCTTAATAAATATAAAAAAAATAAATAAAAAAAAAGTGAAAACCCAAATTAAAACTAGTGCTAATCCCCCTCCCGGTGTCCGCTGGCTTTCTCTGGCCTGGATCTTTAAAAGCGGTGTCTATTTAGCTGGGACCCTTTTCTTCAGATACCTGGATAAGACCCAGGGTGAGTAAAAGCACAAAACGCATACACATTCATACCATTCACACTCTAAAAATCCACTCTACACACACGCAACATGCACAAGACACAAGTAATTTTAAAATCTGGCACATATATTGCACTGTCCATTTGTAAATGTTTCTGTCTCCACAGACCGGCGACCGCCAAACCCGGAAGTGCCCGTCCGGCTGGAGGCGCACAACAGATAAAAAGTTTTTCAATAAATATTTTAAAACAAATAAACACGTGCAATTTTCAACATGTGAAAATTAGAGTATCTCATAAGTGCTGGGTGCTATAAAAGTGCAATGTAAATGTATAAAGTGTAAAGTGAATGAAAGTGCATTTGTGAATACTGTTCATTACACCTATGACTCTATGTGTGCACATGGATCACTGAGTGCTTGGAGTTGTACTAAGGGCGTTCATTGCAAACTCAGTGCGGTTGTGGAAAACCACCCTTGAAGCCAATGGCAAGCCACTTGCACAAGTGTCCATAAATTGTGGCATATATCAAGGAGACGGACTGTCCCCACTGCTGTTCTGCAGTAATATGCACTGCTATTCAGCTAAATCATAGACCACACTGGCTACGAATACCGACTCAGAAACGGGGCCACCATCAGTCACCTCCTCTACATGGGTGACATCAAGCTGTACGCTAAGAGTGAGCGAGACATCGACTCACTGATCCACACCACCACGATCTACAGCACAGACACTGGAATGTCATTTGGGTTCGAGAAATGTGGTAGCATGGTGATAAAGAGAGGGAAGGTAATCCACACAGAGGGGGTCTCACTCCCAGAGGGTACAATAGCAGACATTGAGAACAGGTACAAGTACCTTATTATCCCACAAGCAAATGGCAGCCTTGAGGAGGCAACAAGGAAAGCAGCTACGGCCAAATATCTGCAAAGAGTGAGGAAAGTCCTGAGGAGCCAGCTCAATGGCAAGAACAAGGCCAAGGCAATAAACAGCTACGCCCTGCCAGTGATCAGATACCCAGCACGAATCATAAGCTGGCCAAAGGAGGAGATATAGACCACAGATGTTAAGACACGAAAGCTCCTGACCATGCATGGAAGGTTCCCATCACAAATCCAGCACCCCGAGACTGTACGCGAGCCGGAAGGAAGGTGGACGAGGACTAGTGAGTGTGGGAACCACTGTCCAGGATGAAACATCCAAGCTCCATAAGTACATCAGCGGAAAAGGCCCCGACAGATGATGTTCTCAGAGAATCTCTCAGACAGTGGGGTTCAGAGGAAGAGGTGCTGGAGGGACCATCATGGCAGGACAAACCCCTACATGGGGCGTCCCACCAAAACATAACTGAAGTGGCTGATATCAAGAAATCCTACCAATGGCTTGAGAGGGCTGGTCTAAAGGACAGCACAGAGGCATTCATCCTGGCTGCACAAGAACAGGCCTTAAGCACACTCCAATACTGCAACTGCAATATATATGTACTCATGAAATCTCAAGTCTACTTGGGATCCAATCCCAAGTAGACTTTTTAA
>JACN01086992.1:0-14427 GCA_000787155.1 Scartelaos histophorus
TTAATTTTTCTATATATTTTTCATACTACAGCCTATTCTATGAATCACTTTCTCTGGCTGATTTCAAACAGCAAACACATGATAGAAAATTGCACTGCTGCTAATAATCAATACAATATAATTCAATCATACAAAAAAACATACATTTCTGCATCAGACAATCAGAGCTGGATTATAGTGTTCAGGGATTGTGCCATTTTTTGATGCAAATAACCATCTATAAATCATTTAATATACAACGAATAGTTTTGAGCTAAAAAGACACTATACAGAAGACAGAATAAAAAAAAAACTCCCTCTTTGGGGCTTTAGGAACCTCCAAGTCCACTTTCCCAGATACCTGTCTAAGTCATCACTCCAGTGCCACACATTTCTTTGTCACTGTTAACATTACAGGGCTGGTACTATTAGAAGGTCACCAGGCACAGACAAGACTTCAGTACGTTTGATTTCTCTCCCCCTGCTTGTCACACACAGGGTAAGGAGCCGAATTTTCCATCACAAATGTAACCCTAGAGCGCTTCCTGTTTATGTTCCTCTCCTTGAAGCGACAAGGCAAGTCCCATCACTGGTACCATATGGCAAGGCTGGAAGAGAGGCTTAACTTTTGGCCCCTAGACAATGAAAAAAAGCACACAATCTAGCTACAATCAGTGCAAACTACCATTGTGTCCTTAGGCAAGACACACCGCCCACCGTGTCTTATGTGTGAGTGAATGGTGTCGGTTGAAAGTTAAGCTAATAACGCAAAACATTGTAACATGTGTGTGTGTCTAATTCAGTTCTTGGTATCTCAATATGTTATTGTTTAACAGTTTTGCTTGAATCATAAAATGGATTGCATGTTTTTATTAACAGCACATTAGGCAGAACTGGACTGTGAACGTGTGTGTGGGGGTGAAACAGTGTAGTGTGAAGACAGGCTAACGCGGTCACCAAATGACAGTGCCCAATGTGTGACAAACAAAATGTCACATATGCCCCGCACAACACTGCGATCTGATGGGCTTTGCGAGACGTGAGGCTCTGAGTGCAGAAACATGCCACGGACATGCCAACGGACCTTTATCAGATAAAGCTGACTAAAGGTTTAATTTGATGATAACAATGTATTATGGTTAAAAGCTTAAATAAAACAATGTGGCATATTATAAGACCATGAAAGCATTGGTGACGTCTTTCAAATAAAGCTTTATCTCCAGCCAAAAACTTGCCACAAAACCACATCCTATTGCAAAGTCCCATTGTAATGCACGCTTAACACTGGCTTAATACCTGCTTTGACGTCCACATTCAGCTTCCAGCATCACATCACAGAGAGCTGCCAGAGTTATGACAATGAGCGCTGAACTTTTGGATTTCTTTGATGCTTTGACAGTTGGCAAAAGATCTGGCAACCCTGTCCACAGCTGAATATTGTGACTGTCTGATTACAGCTAAATAAAACATCATCAACACTGCATCATTTCAAGTCATGTAATGTTAAACATAAATGTAAACTCCCCTATTGTATGAAATAAAAATGACACCAACACAGTATTATAATTTTATGTTACTATACCAAGATCAATCCTCAAAACAATTGGTTCTGTGATCACCATTGCTCCTGAAAGGTGGTTTGAAGGATGGGTCAAATACAATGCATAAATAAAAATATAACACAATATAACAGCTTCATAAAGTGAGCCCTTTAAATGCAGTATCACCATTTTTATGCCTGACATGATGTGGCATCCTGTCAGGCATTTTTACACTCAATAGTCTCTATTTTTACAGTCTGCAGCCTTTACACCCAAATATCAGATTCCACATAAGACACTCATAAATACCAAATATCAGATTCCACATAAGATACTCATTAATAATTCACACTCTTCTTGGAGCAACAAACTGGACAAAACATTGATACGTAACTGAATACTTCCTTACTATGAGACTACCACTAAACATCTTCAGATTGGTTTTCCTATTACATTTGCTGTGTGTTAAGTGGCACTTATTAAAAGAATGACAAAAGCGTGGTAAAGCGTAAGTACTTGGTTAATTGGAGTGGATGTAGATAATAGCATTTCAACTGGCACTATGGGCTCATTTTAATGTGCACTGAATGTTATGGAGAGCACATTCTGCCAGTGAACTATGCACAACTAGCTCCACTACAATATTCACATAAATGTCACACTTCACAATGATATTTTAACAATACATTTCAATGCTATTTCGCGGTTAAATCTGGAACTATCTGACGCTCGCATCACTGACGCCTTTTACGCACACAATGTTAAACCCAGCGTCTACATGATAAGGGTAATTTCATGTAATCTAGAACAGTTTGCTTTGATCCACTAGAATAAAGCGCTCTAGAAAATTCACAGGCTTTTTTCCTTTAAGAAGCCTACTCCTTATCTCTGCCCATCTTGACTGTAATTCCTGAAAATTGACCACATTATTGAAGCTTTGCAAATTCAAACATTCTACTCTTTGATTCCAGTAGTGGATCTACTCAAGCAGCAAGCCTCCATCTGCTTGGACACAGTCTGGTTTTACGTCCGATTAAAAACAGGTTACGTCCTATTGTGCTGATTATCATTGTTAAGAGGACTTAGCTTTGCGCGTCTTACCTTCTAAACCGGGCTCATTGTTGAAGTGTTATGGAGAGGCTCGATTGTGCCACGCCAGTTCCAATCCCTTAAAGTGGCTCTGAGCGGCTTTTACATCCACAAACTGAAACGTCAACTTAAAAAAAGAACGACGTGCGAATGGAAACGATGAATACGCACGACCACGGCGACTGTACTCCTACTGAGATATCTTCTTGTTGTTTCACAGAATAAAATTTCTTTCCTGTTACCGTCTAGTTGGAAATAAGATGTGGAGTTTTATGCCACAAAAAGCGAATGGAAGAGGTAAATTGGAAGGAAATGCCGGAATTGTTCTTATGTGTTTCTGATGCTGGTGATGCGAGCGACGCGAGAGGCATGACTGCTGCGCGCTCCCGTCACAGGCGCGTCCGCGCATCAGACGCTCCGTGGCCGTGGGAGTGAACCGCAATGAGAAATAATTCATAGAAACCAGGTCGGCATTTTGACAAAGCGGGCTGTGCGTTTTCACGTACTGGACTTGAACCAGAGCGTGTTTAGATGATGCAGTCACCAGTTTACGCACTCATTTTAGGAATTCAGAATGAAACATATTAACATATTAAAGAAGGATAAAGGAAAGAAAATATGGAGCTAGAAATTATATACTTGAATTCATCTCAAATATTTGCTATATATGTAAGTGACTAATCAAGCTATGTGTACTTTACCATAGTTGTTGACTCTGACAAAAAAAATAAAAATGTTATATTGTTATTCTCACTCCCATTGATATAAACAGGGCAATTATAAACAGGGCTTGTAGATCAGGATCAGTTTACACTGAGATTTCAGATTTGTTCATTTCCAAAATGTCATTGTCCACACATGTCTGCCATTTTTTCTTTAAATCTTACATAACTTACTTCATTTCAATTCAATTAAATTTATTTTTGTATAGCCCAAAATCATAACAACAGTTATCTCGGCGAGCTTCACAAAATTGTTAAATTAGCAAACAAAGATGTCAGAGAATGAAGCAGAATAAGAAAAAAAAAATAATAATAAAAACAAAAATAAATAAGAAAAAAAAATAATCATCATTAATAATTAATAAATAATTCAAAATTACAGAATGTCCAACAACAAGCAGCAAATGGATAATTGTCCCAGCATCTCCTGTCCTTAGACCCTCCTTCTTCGGCAAGGAAAAACTAAAAGTATTAATTGTAAACAATTATAGCTCTACTGTGTTTCCAAGTGGAATTGATAATTGCTTTGTTCAGCTTTAACCAGCCAAATGTGTGTGTGTTCCCAACATCCTTTTGCTCATTTTGGGGAGACTTCAAACCCTTTTGTGACTCATTAATCACATTAGTGCATGTTATTTACTGTGTTATTCATGCTTCCTTCAATGTGCTCCTTCCATAGACATTATACCACTTGTTACATAAGGCTCTTTGGCAGTGCGGCTTCTCCCTCCAGGCTCACATTGTACCCAGTCAAGAAATGAATGCACAACCGTCCCTCACATGTGGGCTTTTTGCCACCATTATAAGGATTATATTTACTTCCATGTATTTACTTGAAGGGTCTCAGGCTTCTCTGTGCTTCCATTCATTAAACCGACCACACGAGAGCCAGCCCTGCACCGCACACAACCAAGAAAAAAGCCATTGAAAATCTCAGCACAGCGAGGATATTTCCCCAGGGCTTCACAGCTGATCTGTTCAATACTCTGAGCTAAAGCTAGTGCTGCACTCCTTACACGTCCGCATTGTTCATGTTTGATTTGATTCACAAAAACCCTCTGAAACAAAAAAGGCTTCCACTTAAATTAGCCGTCTTAAATCTGCAAATAAGAAATATCTGCAAGAAGAGGTAGGGAAGACGCACTGGAGGAGCATGAGATCATTGATTCTTGAAGGCTGTGATACTGGTGTAAATGAACAATGGAATGAACAATTAGTTACTTTATTTGACCTGAATAATTTGCATAATAGCAGCAATGTGACGTGAAGAGAGTAACACATGCACTGTTTGAACTGTTCTGAAAATATTATTACTCTAAATGAAATATTAGATGTGGATATTGTTGTATTGTTGCATGATCAAGGATGCTACTTTTGCACATGTTACTCACCATTATTTAATTCAGTTTAGTTTGTTATTTAATATGGAAATGTATTAAAAATAGACAGGAAAAAAAAGATAAACATATGACACATTTTCAACAAAAGGTGAAGAACAAATCTTATTTAACCCCTAACCCTATCCACACAATAAAAGGCAAAGAAATGGCCTCATATATTTAAACTATTTTATTATTATTATTATTACATTTTTACTGTTTTTCTTTTGTTATCTTTGCATTCCTTTACAAATTTCATTTTTTATACATACATACATTTATATTTGAACTGTTTTTAAGAACATTTCATTAACCATGCATTTCTGTCACGTTGTTGCATCATTGGAAGTAGTATTCAGTAGAGAATAGTCTGAAATAACCTTATTTTAAAATCTTCCTGCAGAGATTTGGATAAAGTAAAGGCACGGCCTGTCACTCTTGTTTGGCCCTGAGTAAAGCTAGGTGACCTGGAAATAAGATCTAGCAGAAGGTCTCCTTGGCTGTACGCCTCCTCTTCTCTGCAGCACCACTAACACTACGCTTATTGTGGTTTGTCCTGTCCTCTCCAGATCTCCACCTCTCTGTGATGGAGCACACAGTGTGTCTCTCTTCGCCGCCCGGATTTAGCTGTTACCTCCTCTCCTGCCCAATCTCTCATTCCCCTGTGGCGCCAAATGGGGAGTTTTCCAGGCTAGACAGTGAACTATAGCGCCCTTCACCTTACTTCCTCAAATAGGGAAACCCAGTTGGCACTGAGCCCAGGGAAAAAAATAAAAAGGAGGTAGGACTTTTTGAAGGTGATCCAAAACACAGAAGCACGCATGGTGCTTATTTGGTGAGTAAGTCCACCCTCTGCCAAGATACGAATATCGACAAACTTATTTTCGCCTTGATGTATAATGCGTACATGGGTCAGGTTGTTGTTCTGTGTTTCTTGTAGTGTCAGAAAATGATAAGTCACCATAGAGCCATGTAAAACAGGTCATAATAGCATTTTCATCTCTAAAAAGTGTTATGTTGCTTTCATTCATCTCGAAGTTGAGTTAACAGTCACTTTTGAGTTTCCATTATTAGAAGAAAGAGAGAGCTTAAGGCCTGACATGCATCTCTGGTGTAATGGTCCATGGTGTATTGAATTTAAATTAAAGCTACAAACTGTTCAAATGATATTAGGGTGCTGCACTGTGAAGATAAACAGATAAACAATCACAGTATCACAGTCACAAGAGAGATCACTAACTAACACACAGGTTGGTTGGTCAGTTGTTGCCACACAAGCATCACATTCTGTTGTTGTGTCCTTTGGCATTAGATGAAGAAGCCATTTGCATGGAATACCTCAGGACTGAACAAGAAACCATTAGAGAAAAGCATTATTGGTCAAATCTGCCACGTTGCTACAAAACGTCCACAAAGACGCATAAGCCAAACTAACTAATAAAAAAAGTGAACCAAAGATTCTATGTTCAAACCTGCAAGAGAAACATCTATTTCTGAGAATGCCATCTTCTCCATTTCAAGTCGGCACATGTTTCCATGGTTACCATATTGTATCTATAAAAAACAGCTGCTGCAGAGCAAAGAAATGGGGACAGTCTTGAACAATCTCAATGATTAGGATTAATATATTTTTTATTTTATTTTTAGAAATAGTGCACAGATTTAATGGGCCTACACATTGTCTTATCCTAATCTCATGTCCCAGATCGTGTTGTGTTAAAATAATCTCCTTGTCTTGGTGAGAGTTAAAAATAGCCTCCTCTCTGTGCAGGTTGAGACTAACTTTATTTTCTATGGGCTAAGTGCAGGGACACCTATGACTGACCTGAAGTGGAAGTAAACACCTACACTTCATCCACAGCCACAGGCCAAATGAGCTGTTTAAATGGACAGTGGAGGGAAGAGGGGAGTAGAAATAAGAAATTGCTAAACTCCGACCCTCAGACACTTTGTATATATAAACTTTATATAGTCCTTTTCAAGACACCCACAATCCAGTATTCATTCACTCCACTCTGGTGCTGGTAAGTTACTATTTTAGCCACAATTGCCCAGAAGCGAGGCTGGCAATCTGCACCATCAGCCCCACCAATCACAACCAACACACACACCACTGTCATACTAGGGAATGTGGGTGAAGACTCTTGCGTAAGGACACAACAACAGTTTTTGCCACCAGAACCCCATTTTGTCATGTGATTTTCCCAGTGATTTCCCATCCAGGTGCTGCTCTGCGTAGCTTCTGAGATCAGACTTTTACAAAGTGGTATGGTAAAATGACAAAAAAAGAGACCAAAAATGCACTTCAGGAATAGTAGAGGAACTAAAATGCCATGTAGTAGATAGCTGCAAAAAATAGCTGATTTAGTGAATTTACTTTACATGCACTTTACAATAGATTCCCATCCTATTCTCCTTGAACACTCTGGAAATAAAACTGTCTGATGTGAGAGACCATTCCTTCTGGACAGTGCACATGAACAAGATGCTGTATTTAGGCAGGCAATCCAATTTTCCTCAGATGATTTTGACATTCGCTACTTCCCACAATGCTCGTCTATAGAACGGTTATATTGTGCTTGTTATAAAAATTTAAATAAAAAAACACACCACACACATCGCAGTGTTCCTATAAAGACAACATAGCTTTTATTGTGAACCCACACCTGCATAACAAACAGATGTATATAATATATAAAGTCTATAATAAATGTATTTGTTAATGGTCCAGGATAAAACGTTGGTGTTTTATTTTAACTGTAGGCTATAATTACAGAATTTATTGTGAGGACATGCTCTTCTAAGTGTAACAACCCTCTTCTGAAGGTGACCGTATTAACCTGCATCAAATCATCTGCTCCTCTCCAAGGCAAAAGAATGTTCTTACAGTTTGACTAAACACTAAACTTTTTTTTTCCTTCTAAATTGAGTACATGAGTGGTGTTTTTCTAGATCATTTTATTTGACAGAAACAGTCAAAAACCAAGTGCGCTGCTGACTATGGATACAATTTTGCCACTGCATTTTAAGAGGCCTGCAACATCACTCTCCTCTGATGGATCTATTCAAATCACTGGATAGTGGCCAATCTAGTACTGCAGCAAATAAAATCCCCTCCAGAGCACATTTTCTGATAAACTGCTCATATTCAGGTGATTAAGGCACCTACAGCTTTCAAAAACTTGCATTTAGTAATGATTTTTGTTTATGATCCAGACCCTGACCCTTCTTCCACTTCACTCTCCCTTTTGTCCTCTAGACACTGTCCACTTCAGCAGCTTGGTTAGACTGTGCCTTTGAGTTTAGGTCTTTAGTTTTAAAGATAATAGTTTTCATATGTCTGTGGTATTAAAAAAGAAACAAAAAAACAAAAACTTAATTTCCCTCGTGGATATCAATTAAGCTCAGATCTAGACCTTCGTTTCTCATCAAAATTTAAGCAATGAGCACTGTTTTGAATATATTGTTTTATTATGCAAACTATGACTCAGACACCAACAGGAACCTCATTTAGAAACAAACCCAGTCCTCAGAGAAGAGGACCAATGATGCAATGATGGGCCAACCCACCCCCCCGCCCACGTGCCATCAAGCCAGCAGCGCCACGGGGCCTCATACAGATTTACATGTCTCACTTTAGTGCTGAGGGATTGGAGGCTTCAGGATAGAGTCTAAATCACTTCTAAAACATTTGCTGAGCTTTACTGAGCTCAAATTGTCTGCTTATGTGGGAGGAAACACCCTACACACCGTTTAAGACACTGTCGACTACTACATGACTATGCAATGATGTTGTGTGGCAGTGGTTATTGTGTGTGGGCTTCTCTTGTCACGTCTTTGGAGCTGGAGTTGAAACATTGCACCATAAGATCTGGTTCAGTTGAGCCTGTTTAAGTTCCAATTCTGCTAAGTTCTGCTGTGTAATGATTCAGATAAATTTAGTTAGGGTGCACTACTTAACTTTTTGGTTGATTGTGGAAGATAATTTGTTTCATCAGATTTTGAATTTTAAATGCTGTTGAATTTCTCATGTCGAATTTTTGTAACTCTGAAAAAACCTGTTTGAATTATTTTTATACTGAATTTCAATGGCTGAAATTTCACATGTACATTTTCAAAGTGTTTCAAATTTCACCTTCAGCATAGATATTTTTGAGTCCTCAAATTCACCAGTTAAAATTCAGACTGTAAAATTGGCAGTAAAAAAATTCACAGGAATGATCCAAGATGCCAAGGCAGAAGCAATCGATCCAAAGTGATTCGATCTAATTTAGTAACAAACAGGAAATGGTGAAGTGAAGCGATCTGATTGGTCAGAATTAGCCTCATCCAAACATCAAACCCCGCCCCCAGATGAGAACGACCAATAGGAAACAGCCTGTGTCCTCCTCACTCACTCTGGATCGATTGCTTCTGCCTTGACATCTTGGATCTTTGCTGCAAATATTTTCATTGCGAATTTTACACTTTGAATTTTAACTGTTGAATTTCAGGGCTTGGAAAAATGCAGTGAATATGTAAAGGTGACATTTTATTTTGAATTTGAAACATATTGAAAAAGTGCACTTAGAATTTCAGCAACTAAAATTCTTTTTTCTAATTTAAAAAATTCAAAGTGAGAAATTCAGTGGTGTTTAAAATTCAAAATTTTATGCAACAAATTATCTTCCATAGTTGATGCTCAGCCACCTGCTTGTTTCTATGACGCTGTTGCTCCATATAATTCTCTGATTTCTTATTGCTTTTATTCAATACAGGGGTTTTATTCTTAGCGAAACAAAAAGCCTCATGTGAACAGAGTATCTTCTTTACTGATCTAACCTGTAACTTGCTCCAGTGGTGTTATCTGCTTGTCTCCATGGAGATATGGTTAAAAAAGTGCTGTACTTTGGAGGTTTTTTAGGCCAAGCATCATCTAACATCTCAACAGAGAGTAGCAAGAGGTAGATCCCCCACCAGATGATACAGTATATCACACATCTGTAATGAATTAGAATACTTTTGTCCTTTTGCCCTCTGTTTTCTTGGTTTCACAGAACTCTACATAAATGTCCCCATGTGTAACCAATTCAACACAGACTTTGACCTACATTACAACTCAATGAGAACTATTTTTACCAGTGCATATGCAAATGACTGCTTGTCTCCACCCCTCTCGACTTCACTTCTCTTCTCTTCACTTCTCATGTAGGAGCGTCTGTTTGCTTGAATTTAATGGGATCACATTTGCATAACTTAATCAGACAATCCTGCTCCGAATGTCCTTTCATTCTATGCACTGCCCGTGTTATTTCCACTGCGGCTGAAATAACAATAATTACACAGTGTCATCAATCTCCAACATGGCTCTCCAAACCACATGATTTTTCAGGTTGAGGACTTTATAAAACCACATCATTTTAAGTGGGGCTAAATTTAAACACGTAATTAAATGGACGAGACTTGGTAACTGTTGCTTTTAATCATTCTTACCATTAAATTACCAGTTTGGCACATATTAAAAATTGCCAAATGTAAATCTGGTCTATGTTATAATGTTGTTTTCTCATCAAAAACATACCTGCAGTTGTTTTTTGTTTCATTCACACATCTTTAACACCTGCATATTTAGGCTATGTTCTTTTCAGAAAACAGCCAAACTCTACTGAATTAAAAGTAAAAATGTAGCTGTTGACTACAGCTCCATGACATCACAAGGTGGAACAAACAATTTTGACAGAGTAATAATAAAGGATTACTCATAAATGTGTGAATGAACTAAAACATATCTCCTGCTAGGCTTTGATGAGGTAACATTATAACATGGCAAGAGTCAATTTTGCGTAATATTGGACCTTTAACATGACATAATATGAAGACATTTTGGTCTGGACAAATCATCTTCACCAAGTCCCCAATATTTGGAACTCTAAGAAAGGCTCTTCTCCCTATATGGTTATGGTAGGTAGTCATGGTGTTTTTTATTGAGAAATATTATTAATATTTAATTAATAAGTAATAATGCATGTGTATATTAATATTATTTGAAAATATATGAATGATAAATGACAAAGACATATTTAGTAATACTTTATAGGTGTCATTTTAAAATACTTGCTTCACTTGTTTCTTGAAATCCAGCTCACTTTTACCACTAACATTACTACATAGTAAATTACAAGACAATGTGGTCACAATGGGTTACTCAGAACAGCATTAATTTGACTGTCGTCCAAAATCAAGCCAGTGCTGCAGTGTCAGCCAAAAACAACAGCTGTCTGACCTGGAGTGTGGAGGTCTATTAGCTGCACAGGCCCATGCAGTGTGACAGAGCCAGTGAGTCTGGAGAGGGGCGAGTCCTTACAGAGCCAGGGAGATGCCACAGGGGCCCCATTGTGTTGGCACAAGCTGTTATTAGAGTGGGCACAGGGCAGCGCTGGTGCTGCCAAATATACCAGAGTCTGAGCACAAGTCAAGGACCTAACCATAAAAACAGATGCTTCTTGGAGATTTATTTACTGGCAAAATAAAGGAGATATCCTGGCAGGACAACAAGACTCATAAGAGACTAAAAAATATGTAATAGTGTGTATTATCAAGATCCCACAGTAATGGTGACACTTTGCTTGATTGAAAGCAGAGGTAACTCTCAAATCTGAGAGCCAATTGCCCTCTCAAAGGCCCCAAAAAGGCCTTTGAATGAAAACATTATACATTTATACTAGTAATATGGCAACAAGCCTTCTTCAGGCCTCTTCTCAATGAGACATGCACCAGGCACCTCCACAGAGATGCCCGAGCTTCCTCAGAGTGGACTTAAGTGCAGTACTTGGATCAGTCCAGATCACTGAGAAAATGTAGACTGTAAGTATGTATGTATGTGTGTATGCATGTATGTATGTATGTATGTATGTGTGTGTGTATGTATGTATGTATGTATGTATGTGTGTCTGTATGTATGTATGTATGTATGAATGTGTGAATGTGCAGCTTTGGTATGAACTTTCACTCTCAAAACACAGGGAACAAACTCGCTGTGTGCGGTGTGACAGGTCACTATGGGCACAAGCAAGGAAGTACTAACAACATCCCACTGTGAGAGAGAATCAAACACAAATTATTTGCTTTTACAAATCTACGTTGAGTAAACCTGTGCCAGTTGGCCATAGCTATTTGCCTTACAACAGATGGCACAGAGCTGGCTGTTACATTCTGACCAGTTTCATCATACATAGAGCATCGAGTTATGTGAATAAATAGGTTTGTAGTGAAATATTCCTAATTAAGCTTCTGAACAGATGCTGCGAGCGTGCCATGGATTGTGCCGCGATGTCAGAAATACTCCGGCATGAGCGCACCCAATAACCCGCTTTTGATTGTGTCGAACGGGAGGCGGCTAAAAATACACTTGTGCGGACTACAGCAAGTTGCCATGGAGACCGGGCTTGTTTTCATGTCAGGGGAGGCCAGCTGAGACTTGGCCGACGATGGGCGAAGGGTGTAGGGGGGCGGGGGGGTAACGGAGCTCTGAGGATGAAAGGAGAGAGAGAGAGAGATAAAATAGAAAAGAACAAGGAAAGGAGAGGCACGGTGGATTGTGGGAGCAGAAATTAATTAACCTTAACAGCACATGCACTTTATGAAGCGTGGTAATATGGAAATATGCAATGTGTTGGTGGGCATTGCAGCATTACTGAAGCTAAGGGTTCATCATAACAACAGATGAGCCGTAGACACACACTGTATGAATTATTAAAAGCTACATTTATTTGGAGCACTCTTATCCCAACTCCCCAAAAACTAACTTTATTGATGTCTTTGTGATATTAATGTATTTATTTGAACAAAACCTATTTTTTTAGTTTGTGTTCACATTACACTTGTTGATAGCAGAACAGTAGTGTAAAAACATTGAAAAAAACATTCATAATTTGCAAAGAACACATTTCATAATTATATGGCTGGTGTTCAAGTGTGATAAATAATAAATCAAGAAAAAGATGTACATTACTGTAGGCAAATGCACTGTATTGTATATAATGTTTTGCACATCGGTGTTGTGTTGAAATCTAAAAAGACTGATGCAAATGAACTTGTGTAATGTCTGGTCAGCTCATTGCATCTATAAAGATGGGTGTCTGAGATAAGGCTTGAATGATGCTTTTACCAGGCTGTATTATGAGCAGCTTCTTGCTTTTCAAAGGCTGCACAGAATGTGACATACATTTGATAGGCTGTGTTACCCTGAGGCATCGCTACACATTCAAACGCCCTAGAAATCTCTCACACAACACAAGCGCTGGCCAAGATGCTCGCAGGCGTGGTCCATAATCTCCATGGCAGCGCAGCATGCACAGGACCTTTGGGAGCAGATACCCCCCCTCTGCCCCCCTTCCTCTCCAAGGGCTGTCCTTTTTCCCCACTTCACCATTACCCACAGTGTGCTAACATTAGCCACTACAGCGCATGCACACACACACGCTCGTATACAGCATGGTCCCACAGCACCCCACCGAGCTAAAACGGGAAAGTCTAAAAATAGTAACAGCAGCGTGCTCACTGGAGACATGGGGATGAGAGAAAAGAAAAACACCTGCCATCAAAAATACACAAAGATGTCCCATACAACACACTATTTGTGGAAACAAGCACTCCAAAATAACAAGACATTTTTACCACACAATGTCTGATAGTAAGAACCAGCCGCATAAGAGGTCATGCTCAATAACTACAAATCTTTTACATCTCTCACTACTAAATAAGAACACTAGATGCCCATTATACAGTATACAGACATTATAAGGGAAAAGACTACATATTTTCTTGAATGTTTAGCCTGCTTAGTCAAATTTATACAAAAAAGTTTAGTCAAGGTGTATGGACATATAAATGAACAAAAAATAAATTCACAATTATGATCAGAAATAACAGATTTGTGCTGTTAAACAGGTCCCTCTCAAATCATATTAGTCACAAGCATTTTGTTGAAAACCAAACACCACAACAGGAAAATGAACACTACTATTATCAATTTTTCAAATGCTTTTGCCGTGTGCATTGTGGCACCATGACAGGCTGAACATTTCACCACACAGATACATGTAAGACACCTCCAAAATGATGTCACTGTAAAGTATCAATAGTTTGTGTATATGTCTTACCTTGCTCATAGTGTAAAATGCATGTAATAAAAACAGTAATTGATGTTGTAGGCAAAAGTCTTATAAAAAGTCAATTTAGCATAATTATGTGAGCTTTAATGATCTGAGTCTGATAGATGATGCTGATATTAATCAGTGCATGACATTATTTTCATCTTTCCATCAATAAATCGTAATAGATACCCACATCTTTAATCATTTCCATTGGATGCATCTCATTTGGTGTCGGTGCATCTCAACCCCACGTTAACTGCGAGATACAGAAATAGCCTGTCCCCAGTTCTCTTGCTTATATAAATAAACATGAAGACTTCAGTGCTCAGTTATCTGTTCTGTCACATGTGAAAAAAAGCAGTTCCACAAAAATCCTTCATAAAAAATACCCTTAACAGCCAATACAGTCGGTCCAGTGGGCTGGGTGGGTCCACACTCTGGTGTTTCAGATGAAAAGCAGAAGTCCATATAAGTCTGTGAAAGAGGAAGACATTTGAAATAAATATATAAACTCATAATCTACACTTACAGAACCTTATAGTTTTATTGTTAGGAAGTGGATCCACAAAGTCAATATTCAATT
>JACN01150516.1:0-15951 GCA_000787155.1 Scartelaos histophorus
TAGCGGCTTATAGTCCAGAAATTACGTAAATGTAAAAATTAGTAAAAGTCATCTGGTCCTTTAAAACTGTAATAATGCCGTAGATATGTTTTACCACCAGGCTAAAGACTGCTGCCTCAGTTCGCCAAATTACTGCACTTAAGTTGACAAAGAACCACTGCTGAGGTTGTACAGCCATAAACTTTCCCTGAGTTATTCCACGATTAGGGGGCATGTATGTGTCTCGGGGCAAGTTATTGGTCGGCCATCGTCGTTTGTTTTTAGTCTGAACTTAAAGCTGTTTATGGTGCGATGATGTTGAGCTGGAGGATTCTGGGCACACAACAGAAGCATGATGGGAATTTTGGCTTTGTCCAGTCCAGTCCAGTGCAGGTCTGTAGTCCCACGGTCACATGTTGGTTTTTTTTTTATATTCGCTACATGAGTTAATGTCTAAATGTGTTTCCACCTTCCAAACTGCACTTGAACTGTTAATGCACGTGAATCAATAAACACGTTCAGTGAATAAACTTAATATATTTGTGTGTTTCCACCTCCCGCTACTTATGCAAATCTTCCAAACGTGCATTAAATATAAGATAATGGAAGCTCAACTTGTGGAAAGAACAGCATTTCCAAGAAGACGAAAAGTCAAAAAGGTAAAAGGACAGTAAAGGGGAAAAATAGTCTATTTTTTGGCTAAAAATTGAATCAGTGTGAATTTAAATAGGTGGTCTTCTGCAAAATAAACTTTATGGAGATTTCTACCATGTTATAACGTCTCTTTTATACCTCATCCCTACATGTTTGAATCATCTCGAAGGTCCTATTTGAATCCTCTTTTAATGAATCCGCATTTAGCTGAGATTCTTCTAAGATTCTTGCCAATGCTCAGCCCAAAAAGTATTCCCCATCCACATTTTCCATAAAGATAGAAAAGCAAAACGCAAAACAACGCACTATAACTTCACAAACCTGATGCTATGTGCGATAGTTTCATTAGCAACATGCTGATTGTGTTGCGATAGCACTCTGAAGGGGATGACTTAGCATAGAGAGCAAATTAAACTAAACTGACACATATTCATCATTAATTTAAAGTGCAGTTTTTTGTGATTATAGCAAAACAATAAAAGGTAACATGGTGATTTAAATGTTATGTGTTAGTAATAAAACACACTCTAAGTTTTTTTTAAATAATTCTTGCAAAGCTTTATTGTGGAGTTTTAAATGTGTGTGTACGGCGTTGTTTCCTTTACCCACGTGCAACAAAAGCACCATTATCATCCCAGCTTTGACACTTCAGTCGTCGAACTGTCTGCGCACGGTTTCTTATAAACAGAAAATAGCTTTTGGATTATTTTTTAACAATTATTTTGAAGCATAACAGCGAGTATTTGGATGTTACTTGTTGTGTATGATTTCTTAAGCTTACTAATTGTTTGTCACGGAAAGCGCACCGACTGTGGCCGCTAAAAGTCTACAAACAAGAGTCGTTAAACAAAAACTGAAAATGAAATCAAGGCTGGTGTTATTTCCTCTGTTTGTCCACTGATCCTAAGGTTGACGGTTCGAATCCCGCTCTCTCCATAAAACATCGTTGGTTGAGCAGTCACTTCCACTCGCTCCTACAGATGGATGTGTCCTCGGGCAAGACACTTAACGCACCTCGCCCCTAGTGTCTGTATACACTGGTGTATGAGTGTGGGTCAATGATGTGACATGTGTCCAATCGCAATTTCTTCAGTTCAAAAAGTAAAATTTCATTATAATTCCCCACATACCTGTAGCACCTCTGACCTCCAGGGAACCAAATCATTTTTTTCAGAAATCATGAGTTATTCTGCATATTTTTTGTACTTCAAGTGTTCAAATGTTCATGTGGTGCGACCGTCCGCCTTAAATTGTACTTCATGTTCAAATGTTCATGTGGTGCGACCGTCCGCCTTAAACTGCTGATTTTTAAACTTCTTTAAAATCTAATCAGATTTATTTTCTTTCTTTTTTGTCATAATTTCTGAAGTGTTTTTAGTCCCACATGAAATTTCAGCTTTCTTGAATCAATATTTCCCCCATAATATTCAAACAAATATTGTCTGAGCGTGTCAATTTATTCAAATATCAATATGTTCTCAAATATCAAAATCATGTCCATATGACTCAGAATTTAGATTAATCCCAACCATGTTCAAATAAAACAAAAAATGTAGATATTTTTTAATTCTCAGTCGCACCACATGACATTTTTTTAAGGTTGTAGCCAATTCATGTACATAAAAAACAGTAAAAATGCTTAATATAAATGTTAAACATAAATATACAGACCTGACATTGGAAATATTTTAAAAAGTTAAAAAATTGTCTGTTTTAAAATTTTCCTGTTATACGTTATTGACCCGTGTGTGAATGGGTGAGTGGTTCCTTGAAAAAAGCGCTGTGAAAATGTGCCCATAACATTCACCAAAAGCAATAAAATTTATTTTTTATTTACTTATTAATGAAGATAGTTTCTCTTAAAATTACACTGACGCCTTATTTAATTTAAGCAAAGTCAGTAGATTTATTTTTTCAACTGCAATCACCCTGCTACACTGAAATAATTTAATATATGTAAAATTAGATGCAAAAAATGACTATTGTGAGCTTTAAATCTTATGTTATAATGATGTTACCTCCTCAAGTAACTTTTTATTTTTGCCCCGTCTGCATCTCCAAAGCTCAAAACGCTCTGTTCCACCTCGTGATGTCATGAAGCGGTAGTTTTCAAGCTCATTTTACCTTTTCTTTGGTGGATATCGGCAATTCCAGGGCTGAAATGATCCAAACGACTATAGTAAAGGTGTATGGAGATTAAAAATACAGTGGAGCACTTCATGATAGATCAAACTGGAATAGAGCGTTTTCGGTTCGAGAAGTCGGCTTAAATTTGCCAGATTTGTGTCTTGAACATGTGCGAATGCAAGAAAACACAGGCCCGGATTTGCTTTTGACGAGGAAACAACATTATAACAGATCAGAAAACAGCGTAAGATCTTATGAATAAAATATATAAGGAAAACAAGTCAAGAAATATGAAACGAAACAAAGCAGCACATTTGTCTTTTAAGGTAAATTATTGATGTTATGTTTTCCCATCCCGTTACAGTTTTATGAAGTGATTCTGCACCGTCAAACTCACTTTTTTCAGCGGCTTTTTGGAGTTTTTGGTTGAACGTTCTTCTGCAAACTCCAAGATTGGCAGCTCAATGCTAGTTTTGACAAGTGCATAATGCTGTTGCGTCATTGGGCAAGACAATGGTGTTATTTGTGGCAGTCAAAGGAGAAATATGAAATACAACAGCGGCCCTACGCACACACATCGGGCATAAATACACTGTGCAGATCGCAAATTATGTTGGAGTTGTAAATTCCAGGCTTCTCAGCAGGAGAATTAGAAGGGAGAATTATAATACACTTTATAACGGAAATGTACGGAAGGTAATTTGTTTCATCAGATTTGGAATTTTAAACGCCGTTGAATATTTAAAAGATGATTTTTTTATTTGAATCACTTTGAAAATGTACACTTAAAATTTCAGCAACTAAAATTCAGAATAAAAATAATTCAGACATGTTTTTTTCAGTTCCAAAAATTCAAAGTGAGAAATTCAACGGCGTTTGAGAAATTCACGGCGTTTAAAATTCAAAATCTGATGGAACAAATTATCTTCCATGTAAAGCGATCTGATTGGTCAGAATTAGCATTATCCAAACCTCAAACCCCGCCCACAGGTGAGAACGGCCAATAGGAAACAGCCTCTGTCCTCAGGATCGATTGCTTCTGCCTTGACATCTTGGATTTTTGCTGTGTAATTTTTCACTGCAAATTTTAACTGTCGAATTTATAGACTTGAAAATATGCACTGAATATTTAAAAGGTGACTTTTTTTTTTTTTATTTTACACTGAAAATGTACACTTCAAGTTTCAGCAACTAAAATTCTGAATAAAAATAATTAAAATATCTTTTTTCAGATTTAAAACACTCAAAGCGAGAAATTCAGTGGGGTTTAAAATTCAAAATCTGATGGAACAAATGATCTTCCCTAGAAATGCTCCTGATGAGCAGAAACTGAAATGTAGATAGTAAAATGTAATTTATTTGATCAACAATAAATATGTGAGCAATATAAAACTGTAAATGTGGCAATAAACAAAGGCTAGGTCACAAATTATGACAAGAATTATAGAGACAGAGAGAGAAATACTTTATTGATTCTGAGGGAGATTCAAGTTGAGCTGGAGCCACATTTTCACTGCGCTTCTCAGTCCAAGGTCCAGTTTAATATGAGAACTGGTCAGGTTGGGTCAGCGGGTCTATGTCAGGGCAGATTTAGGAAAGGAAAAGCCAAACGTGTCCCACTTTTGTCTCCTGCAGCATCACAACAGTGTCCAGGAGGAACAACAGGAAAATCCTCACTGAAATTGTCCATTCCCTGTCCCCTGAAAGGTCTTGGATTTCTTCTGGAAGGTCTTGCATGTCTTCTGGAAGGTCTTGGATTTCTTCTGGAAGGTCTTGCATTTCTTCTGGAAGGTCTTGCATTTCATCTGGAAGGTTTTCAGCCACATTTCCTTCCACAAATGGTGTAAAAAAGCCCGTAAGACCTCAAATATCCATAGCTAGCTCTTTAGTTAGCTCCTTATCTCGCCTCTTGTCTCAATGGATACCGGGAAAAAAAAACATTCATTTCACATATTTAGAGCAAAAATAATTACCTGCTATGGAAAAAACTTGGAAAAAATTGATTAAAATAGTAAAAACAAGCCACACTTTCACACTGCTAGATTGCAAACGTTAAACAAACTACATCCTACATAGATTAAGGTCCAATTACAGTCATAATGAGTGTTGCTGTGTGGGATCTAGTGGCAGACACATGGATCACGGCGTTCACTTAACCACAGCAGGTGGATTAACTATAGGCACACGGGGCTGCTGGGAAAGTGCACTCGTAATCAGCTCAGAACTGAAGCAAACAAATGCGTCTTAAAGCTTTCCCAGTCTAAACGATCAGGTGGAATAGTTGAAGGTTCATAACGACTGCGCTTCTCGTTTACTGTCGATTTCGCTCTGGAAAACGCAGCAGCTCCACAGATGTTTGTTTGCTTGTTATACTGCGGACTGTGAAACCTTCGCCGCTACATTTTACTCATTTGACATTTCTGTTTTACTCTATTTTTAATTTGAATGCATTTTCCTATTTTTTGCTCCAAAGATTGTCCAAGTAACAATATCACCTAATGCGCTATTTATATTGCAACAAGCTTCATATGTTTCAACACATTTTACTCCATTCTTGTTCAGGCCACTTACAAAATTATTGCACATCCACCAAACATCAAATCCAAATCCACAAAGCAGTTTCCTAAGTGAAACGACAAAGGTAAAATGCTAAAATTTAACAATAAAACCAGTAAAATCAAATAAGAGCAAAACTATTAAAAATAATTCTAAAAAGCAGCAAATACACAGCAAAAAGTGGAGTGTTAAAATTTATTCTCACAGAATCAGTTTTAACATTTTCTCAGCGTTTATATGAGTCCAATCTGTTCTAGAGTTAATTTAACATTTTTGGAAATGTTAATTAAGTAACACTGGGCTAAACTTCCTGTTTAAAACATCAAGAGTTATATTAACATTTTGAGAGTAAACTGATAACACTTTGTAGGGTTATCCTGATTTAGCTAAACAACACACAGAGATGTTTTATTTTTACACTTTACTTTAGTTAATTTAAAATGAAATTATGTGTACTGGTTCAAACTGGTCTTTTCTTGTCATAGTTTGAAGTGGTGGGTGGGAGGTGCCAAATTAACACTAAGGGAAGTTGAATTAACACTAGTGGTAGTTGAATTAACATAAATTAACACTAGTGGAAGTTGAATTAACATTAGTGCAAGTTGAATTAACTCATGTCAACTCTGGCAAATAACCCCAACTCAGACCCTCATTTAACTTTCAAATAGTTAAAATAACACTTTTTGAGTTAAAAACAACTGAAGTATTTTACCTTGAAAATTTAACCCTACAGTTTTCGCTGTGTAGGTAAAATAGATAAAATAATAGATAAAATAAATAAAAGACACAGAGGACCACACAACTCAGGCGGTGTTATAAGCCACAGAATAAAAGTGGAGGATAGTTTTTCTAAATCTGTATAAAGGTTACCTCAATTCTGCTGCAACAATGTACAATTTGTCATTCAAATATCCACATACACTACTTCAGTTCTACAAATTAGTAAATGTAGTACTTATTATTAAACTGCTTTTCCATCGCAAACTCCAAACAAAGAATTGAGAGCGATCTGATTGGTCAGAATTAGCCTTATCCAAACCTCAACCCCCGCCCACAGGTGAGAACGGCCAATAGGAAACAGCCTCTGTCCTCCTCGCTCACTCTGGATCGATTGCTTCTGCTTTGGCGTCTTGGATTTTTGCTGCGAAATTTTTCACTGCGAATTTTACACTCTGAAATTTAACTGTTGAATTTGAAGACTTGGATATACGCACTGAATATTTAAAAGGTGACATTTTTATTTTGAATTTGACACTGAAATAGTACACTTAAAATTTCAGCAAGTAAAATTCAGAATAATTCAAATATCTTTTTTCAGATTTAAAATATTCAAAGTGAGAAATTCAACGGCATTTAAAATTCAAAATCTGATGGAACAAATTATCTTCCATGTGAAGCGATTTGATTGGTCAGAATTAGCATTATTCAAAGTTCAAACCCCGCCCACAGGTGAGAACGGCACCGAAAGGTAGAATCCTGCGTGTATCACAGATTAATACAATAAAATGGGGGAATACTGTAAAATAAGATTGCTCAAACGTCAGGTGCGTAAATGGTGAGGGAAAACAATTATAATATCATTAAAAGGTCGAAAAGGAAAGTTTGCAAAGTTTAAAATGAACTAGTTGTGTTCAGGTGCAGTGCCTTAACTCCAGGTCCTAATAAAGGGTTAACTGAGGGAAGGTAAATGTCTTTGAACCAGCGACCTTGCGCAGGACATGGTCAGCACCGTTCGAATTATTCATGCGTGGTCCCCGTTGAATCAGCATTTTCACGTATTATATCAGTACATGTTTAATCTGCACCAGTGTTACGTGTTATCTCCGGCCCCTTTTGACGACGCTCCTTATCTCCTGCAGTGGCCCTTCGCCTCGGGGACCCCTCAATCACAACTCCCATAATTCACCGGGGCTCCATTAACAACCCCTGATGACTCCGTTATTTCAGTGACCTTGACGGAGTGAGCTCAAAATCAATACTTCGCCACGACCAAACCAAACGCGCATTCTCTTCCTGACAGATTTATAATTTCACTGATAAAACGCTGTAAACTGAAGAGATTTATGTCATTTGACTCATACATCATAGTTTCATGTTGGCTCAGACAAGAACCATAAAAGTGATAAGAAATAATAAAATCTGGTGGCTCTGGTGCCGTGGAATGATCCTTTGTGATTTGATGAGCTTCTAACAAGGGGAATGGCATCAACAATCCATCCGGCCCTGAAGCAAACATTTATTCACTTTCCTCATAGATAAAAAAATAAATAAAAAACTGCAGTGACTAGTGAGAAAAATAGAAAAAAATAGAAAAATGCATAACACACAGTGAAATAAACATCAAAACGTTGGTCTTCACACTATAATTTAAATGCATTTTTGCGTGAAAGTATTTTAAGTATTCAGTACTCTGATTGGGCCATGTATTCGATATATTTTAATGCAGGTATTTAGGATTTTGTAACTAAATACACTCTCAAAGTATTTCTCAAACACTGGACACTAAAGTCAATAAAAATGTGTTTTAAATGATTAATGTTTCAGTTCTTTTGAATGGTTCTTTGATGTATCTCAGGTTTTGTAAGAGCCAAATATTTTTCATTCATTTTCATGCATTTTTATACTGATTAAAGCTGAACTAACACAAAGATCAGCGCAGAGGAGGCAGCGTGAGTAAGAACTTTTGCATGAAAAAGGATGAATAATTTCTACAATAATAAAAGTGCAACATTTTATTTAGATTATGCATGAGTGCAAAGGCTAAACACACGCCCACTCTCAGTTTGAACCAGATCTCTTGGCAGGTCTCGGCAGTTTCTATCTGTTATTAGTTTGTAGATAAAATGACTTCTCGCATCAATAGTGAAAGAACTAGACTTTTGAAAGGAACAGATCCAAACGATCCCATAAAAGAGCCGACAATTCTATTTCTATTTTATTTTAAATCTTCATATTTCTAATAATTTCTTCACCTGAATTTTGCAATGTGGGACGACTTATTTTGCTCGGAACTGGAACCTCAGAACAGTCAGATTTATGTTTTATGTTATATATTGTTTCTTTTCACATTCTTTACATGATAATATACTGTACAAATCATGGTTTCGGAAAGGACCGGGCATCCTCTTTAGCTTTGGCACTCCCCATACTGGAATCTGGCAGCAGAGGGAATTACCATGGGAGAAAAAGGTTGCTAATTAAGGAACATATCCAGACGATTCACACACGCAGTAGTAATGAGTGCAGTTGGACAGCAGAAATGTTTAGAGTGACTGCGTAGGGTCTCTGCCTGTGATGCAACAATCCTGGGTTAATTCAGTGTTTTGTGACAACTCAGGGGAAGTGAACTTACTGTACAAGATTCATCAAACAAGCACAAATAAAGCAATATACAACTCTACTGTAGATAGATATTTGATGAGGGAACTATTTTCTGATTCTGAATTTTAGATAAAATGTTTTCTTTAGTGATGCTTTTGTGTTGCTAATGGATTAATTTAGCCTCATACAAAATTTACTTACCGTTTTCTCGGACTTTGAACCCTGCAGCTTATACAACGGTGCGGCTCATATATGGACGGATTGTTTATTTGGTAACACAGGTGATGTGAGGTGAACACGTGGATCTAGGGTTAAATGGAGTTGCAGTGTTAGCGAGCGATGCTGTCACGACAGAAAACGGTTTATCCCGGTGTGATAAAATAAGTGATGATGCTAAATGAACATTAGTGAGGGGGACACGTCTTACCCGTGTGCGTTTAATGCAGCTGAGGCGTAAACGACAAGAAGAAACGTTTCAAACTTCAGTCGCCGAACCTCCACTCAGACCTGATCTATAACCTGCCCCCGGGAGAGTCTGAAATCTGCTGAAATCCTACGAGACTCCGACGAGATCCAAGACCCGACAGCGTCTCTTTGTGCAGGAGACATGTGCAGTAGAGACAGGGAGAGACGGGGGATGTGCAGAGGAAGACGCTCGTTTGATTGGGTTTTGAACCGTTATTTTACGCTTCATGCTCACACCCTCCTCATGGAAAACACACCAAGAAACGCAGATGATGCAGCTTTAAGTTAAAGGCGACTGATCTGAAGAAGGACGTAGAGCTGCTGCTGTAAACTCTGCATCAGTGAGTCGAGACGGAGGCGACGGCAGCGACGAACTGACTCAACGCAAAAAGATGACAAACACTTTCAGAGGCGATAAAAGCAGATAGAGCGAACTTGAAAACGTTCTTGAAGACGTGGACACCTGCGGCTTATATTCAGGTGCGGCTTATATATGAACAATTTTGAAATTTAGTTGAAATTTTTGTTGATGCGACTTATATTCAGGTGCGCTCAATAGTCCGGAAATGGCGGTAATAGGTAATAGTAGGATTAGCAGTGTCATGACACAGAAGACGGAAGCCATAAACCAACACTTTAATGGAAAGAGAGATAAAGTTGCATTTTGTTTTGCCTTTTTCTGAGGCAAATTTTGGAACTATGTGGATTTAATGTTAAACTTCCCAAATCTCTGGTATCTTTCATTGTTTTTTTCATTTTTTTTTCATTGATTTTATTCCTTCTTATTGGCCTGTTGTTTTATTTATTTGTTTTTACTCTGTTGTTTTAGATTTTTTCTTAATTTCTCTATGTGTAGCGCTTTGGGAACAGTGTTTGTTTTATGAAATGCGCTACAGAAATAAAGCGAATTGGATTGAAACTTCCACAGAGAATCCCCAAAGTCGGTTTTTAACTTTCTGTAACATCCCACCTCCGGAAAGTTGGACAATGTTGCTTTAACCACGGGATTAGACAACAGACCAATGTATCACTAGTTTGTGCGTCTGATATCTTCATTATGGTTGCGCCGCATATGTCGCCCATCTGCTGCATGCAAAACTCACAGTGCATGGTCCCCACAGCTAACTCGCTCTTTTATCTGGATTCTGTGCGAGCCTCGTGTCCTCTGGCAGTCTAAGTAGCTCATTGTTGTGGAGAGGAGCGCGTCCTCCCGGGAGCCGCAGCCAGTCAAGAGTGGATTGCCTTAGCGCCGAGATGCATTTTTACTTTGTCTGTCAGTTGTGATGAGGGATAAGAAACACTGTGTTCTTCTGAGACATGGCAAATCAAATGCGGGAATTGTGATGCGATACAAAGACAAAAAAACAGAAAAGGAAGGAAGAAAAGGAAAAAGGAGACAGTGAGCTTTGTACACGTGAGTTCTACTGGAGGAATAGTGGTCCCCAGGTAAAACCTCGCTAACAGTAAACACCAGTGTGTTGATCAATGCGGCTTTGTTGTTTTTGTGTTGCCGTACAGTTAGCTATAAATAATTCTGAATATGCTCCAATGCTCCTCTACAAATGAACAGAAAAGAAAATAATATAATAAAATGTTATATGTATGGATAATTATCTATTATCATCATCACTTTATCATCAATCATTTTTTATCCACAACCTGTATGAAAAATAAATGTTTGAAAGCTCCGTCAGTCTAACCAGCGACATTGTGACTAAAGACCACAAGACTTATAATCATTTAATTTAAAATTTGTTTCTGAAACCTCAGAATGATTCAAACATTGAAACATTTTGCTGAAGCTGGAGTTTTGAATGTGCTTTTTGGACCGGCTTTAAAACGACAGTGTTATGGACATTAGTGACCACTAACCTCTGTGATGCCTTTGACCTTTAATATTTGAAAGTCTTTTGGAAAAATTAATGGGAAATGTACTTCTGGAACCAGGGTAAAAAGAAAACATGCACAATACATTAATCCACCAGCGAGATACTCCTGACCTCCCAGTCGATGTCCCAGTCACCCAGTGCCCCAGGTAACACCAGAGGTGTTTCACATGACAGATCAACTTCCTCTAGACTAACACTGTGTAATACAGATGCCAGCAGCTTCAAAATTCAGACTTTACAGTGAGGTTTAGTCCAGCGTTGGATGCAGTAATGTAAATACTTATTTTGGGTAAAAATAGTGTAATGAGCTACTACTGAAAATTTGGTAACAAAACATAGTTCTTTGTTCAATCCGGTGTAACGTTACTTTTCTGTGTCCGTACACAGGACACAGTCGGGCAAACCTCCACCTCAAGCCTCCCCTGTCCGAGAGTCACTGCACCCTGCCTCGGAGCAAGGAGCCTGAAGGGGCCCAGACCCCCAGGGGAGAGGTCCCTCCAGAGGATCCTCCAGCACCAAGCGGCCGGCCCTCACCCATCGAGCTGAATCCCCGGGGCAGACGGCACATTTACCTCTTAACAGTTTCACGTCCTCCTGAACTCTCTCTTCAAAGTTCTTTTCATCTTTCCCTCACGTTGTCGTTGCCTGTCGGTCTCGTGACAGTATTTAGCTTTGATGGAGTTCACCACCAAAACATTACCAAAGTAACAAGTAACAGAAGTAGTTTTCCATAAAGGGTAACTAAGTAAAGTAAGGGATTACTTTTTAAAGAAGTAACACTACTTTTTTAAAGTAACTTCCCCAACACTGTTAGTCACAAATAGAAATGATCAGGTTCAACATTTGTGTATTTATGTTTTGGATATTTTATGGCAAAGTTCAAGGTTACTAACAGGAATCAATAGTGGAAGAAGTACTCAAAAGTACAAATACATTCTATTTGAAGTACCCATAGAAAAATGTAAAGCGTAAAAAGTAAATATGTTTAGTGCAGATTTTGAGATTGAATAAAGCATCAAATGTGATTTTTATAAAGACTGGCTGAAATTTGTTAAGCAAAAATAATAGATAGTTTTTTCTTGCAGTTTTTATTTGTAAATGTTTG
Source organism: Scartelaos histophorus (assembly GCA_000787155.1). Lineage (NCBI taxonomy): Eukaryota > Metazoa > Chordata > Actinopteri > Gobiiformes > Gobiidae > Scartelaos > Scartelaos histophorus. The sequence continues at coordinate 12,097 of JACN01150516.1, forward strand.
TTTGCTCAGACTATGAATGTGTAAAAAAAATAAACCCCTCAGTAGTTTTCAGCAAGTCTCAGACAATAATAATCATTTTTGAAAATACTTTTCAGGAAAACTTCAAAGGAATAGAAAATACATATACCTGCTCTGAAATGTAGTGAAGTAAAAGCAAAAGTATACACTCTCAAATGTCCTGAAGTAAAGTACAGATACTAGATACAGATAGTTCTTTACTGTTCAACTACAGATTTTTGTAGTAATACTGCATGGTCCTCGGTCTAGTCATATTTCATGATAAAGTACAATTGAATGAATCGTCTCTTTCTCCCTCATCTGGAAGTATGAACTCGTTACTTTGTCGAATTTGGAAACCACAAATATGGACCAAACAGGCTCCTGGGTGGTACTTGCCCCTATCTAACAGAAGGCCTTGCAAACAGCGAACGTGCATCTTGATGAATCCCTGTTTGTCAGCATGTAAAATATAGCCTTTACCGGGACACATGCGGTCGCAGAGATGTGTCATAAGGCGTCGGAAAGAGAAAAACGAGTTCTCCGGCGGACCTTGCAGAAGTACGGCGTCGACCTTGAGGTTCGTATAACGTAGAGCTGCCGTCTCCACTCTGTATGCAGTTTGTTTTTGTCCGTCACAATATTGCAATACGGGTTTCGGAGTGAAGTTAGATATTTCTGCAGTAGCGGGAGTCGTTCAGGGGGTTGTAAAGAGCAGAGGAGTGCGCCCTTCTTGACTTTAAAGTACGTTAAAATGCTGCGACTGATTTTTACCATCTTTAAAACTTAAACAAAACTAGCTAGATTTAAATGGTTTGCATTGGTCTAAAGTTATGCCTCACTTACTTGTGCGTTTTGAGCTTCCTAATTATCTCCGCCAAGGAGATTATGCGATCGAGTCAGTTTATTTATTTATTTATTTATTTGTCTGTGGACAGGATTTCTCGGAAACTACTGGACGGATCTTAATGACATTTTTTACCAGAGGTAGATCTTGGCCCAAGGACGACTCCATTAAATTGTGGTGATGATCCAGATCCGGACCTGGAATCTGGATCTGGATATACAATCTTGGTAGCATATCTTGGAAACTGCTGGACAGATCTTCATGAAATTTTCTGTGTGCACGTCATCCCTTGGCGGAGATCAGAAATCTCGGATTGCTCTTGTTATTCACTGCGATGAGTTGCTTTTTCACAACTTGGACGCCAGATGATAAAATCAGACAATAAAAGGCTTATTTTGAGCTACAATACATCTGTACTGGGGAATGCATTGGAAAATAAATAGATAAATTACCTTTTAAGAAATGTTCAGAAGTCGTTAAGACAATTCAAGTGTTAAATGAGCGCTAAATGCTAACAGTGACACTAGAAGAGTTAGCATCATCATATCTCTTTTTGGTTTTCTACTATGCAACGTTACGCTTTTCTGGGCGTCTTTTTTAAGAGTTCTTCGTTCTCACGGGTCTAAATTCAAACCTTTGACGGCGAAGTTGATCTGCTTTCAAAACGTAGATACGCTCCCACTTTTTCTCATTGCATTTGCCACGTGAAATCGCTCTCGAGTTCTCAGATTTATTGTATAATCATGTTTTTACGTAATGCTATTGAAATGACAAGCTGCAGTGTTTCCTCGCTTTCTTTTGTTGCGTCATTTTTGATGGAGTGCGCATGAGAAAGACACAGCTGGAGTTCTTTTCATGCGTTTGTCTAACATATGCTCACTTCGTTTGATGTTTTAGCAACACTGAAACATGTTCTTTGCTAGCTAGACTTGGCAGCGATCGAGGTAAAATAAGGTAAGTTTTATTGTCCCTTCAAAGTCACTTGGACAACCTTTCAAGAGGAATTAGAGCCATCACCAGATCTTGAGCCGGTCTTAAGGCTGCTACACACTACAGGATTTTTCAGTTTTGAACGATTTTTAAATGTGCTACAGAAACGAGGAGAATCTAATGAGACCACAGGATATAAAACTGTGAGCGCGATCGATCCAGCTGTTTCCTGTCTACTGTAAAACCACTCGCTTTGAGACTCTTAAGTGTTCAAAAGATCACAACTCTGCACTTCTAGTTTAAATAAAAGTCAAAACTGTTTTATTATGTGTGAAATGGGGCGCAATACTTCAGATACACGATTTTTTAAAGCATAAAGGATTGGAGATAAAGTTCACAGGAAGTAGAGTCAGTATTGCTAATCTGCAGTTTCACATGTGAGGATATACTGCCTTTTTACTTTCAAAAAACACCTCAGACCGGATTAATAGTGCGGTTTTGTGGACTGGACGTCATTATTTGCAGAGGACAGTTTCTATGGATAATGTGGATGATATGCCTGGCAAACCTGAGTGCTTGGAGGAAACTCACCCAGACAAAGGAAGAAAATGCAAACTCCACACAGAAAGGCCCAGGTGACCTGGAAACTGAACCCAGGACCTTCTTGCTGTGAAGCGTGAGTGCCTGTATTTTCATTGGAAATATACAAATGCTAATGCTAAATCTCCAGTAAGTTATTCTCGATTATACCACCTAATCAATGCCCAGTCTGATCTCAGAAACACCATGGGGTTAGGTCTGCTTGGTACTTTATAAACCTTACGAATGGTTTGGTGCTGTAGTGGCTCTGGAGCACCTTGTCTAGTATGAATGTGGTGTGTGAGTGAGCGATAATTTGAGGGACAAATGGCACAGAATGGCAGCCTTGCTTCTGTCAGTCTGTCCCTGGGCAGTTGTGCGTACAACAGTGTCTTACCACCAATGAGTGTGGTGATAATAAAGTGCGACATTTTAAACCGTCTTTGAGTGTCTGGAAAAGTGCTCTGCAATGCACATATTAGTAAACACTGTCAAAAAAGAAAGATAAAGTCAAGAAAAAAAAAATATATAAAATGGGTTTAAAATTACATTTTCACTTTGAGTGTTCATATTCCTGTTTAGGTGTTTAATTTTCATGGTCCTTTTTAGGTGTTTGATTTTCAACCAAAAGGTGAGAATGAAAAGCTAAAATAGCTGCAGTATCTTGTGACTGTAATCTGCCAGAGACTCGTTTAACAGCACAAATCAGCTCAATTGTTGTTTTTCCTACTAAGTCAGTTCTTCATGATCAGACTGTGTTAAAATAAACCTCAGATTATCTGAAGTGGAAGAGCAGTTAGCTTCACATCAGCTGGAAAGTGTCCTGCCCATGTCCAAGGAAGTAAACTTTTAAACTAAAATACAATTTTAAACAATTAAAACAAGGCAACATGTTTGGTAGAATCTTGAATTAAAATGAGGAATCTAACCTTTTACTTGAAAGAGGAGCAGAGTTTCAGAGTCTCTGAGCCTCTAATCACAGTCCACTTCACACTGAACTCAGGTGCAGGAGGAAGGGGGTCGGGGGAACAAAAATCAATGTTACTCTGCTCTGTAGATGTGCGCAGTATGTAATGAAAGCTCGTGTGAACAGTTTAGACCTGAGAGTCCTGGGAATAAGTGAGTGCAGCACTGCAAAGAGGTACATGGTTCGAGGCCCCACTGGTATACTGTGTTTTGCTGGGAAAAAAAACAAAACACATTAGTTAGTATGTGCAGTGTGTGACTTTTCTGATAGAGATTCACCACCCGCTTGTTTCCGTATGTTACTGCTTTGGCTGAAATGTTACATGGTGGCATTAAAGGCCACTGAAAAACAGAACAATTCACTTTAAATGTTTTGCAGAGGTCCAATGTTATTCCTCATTTACCTTATCCATCCTAATTATTCAACGCAATGAGTTTGTAAACACGTTTCACAATTTTCAGTCACCCAAGGCCATAGCTTTGTCATTGCCGTAAAGCTAGCAAGAACTAGTGTACTGTTATCACTACGTGTTGGA
>KN514055.1:3461-14392 GCA_000787155.1 Scartelaos histophorus
ATCTCCCAGAGTTTAGGTCAGAATGATTTTTTAAACAAAAATGTCTGCTTCCATGGAAATATCATAAGGAAGTGAAAAACTTCCGAACACTAAACGTCTGGTTATCTGGGGTGAGATATGTTTTGTCTGGAGAAACAAACCTGATCCACTTAAAACAAAAGTGCCGCTTCCCTGTTCTCTTGTCTCCATGGAGATAGATCATTTTAATGCAACACTGAGAAACATTTCCAGACAAAGCAATAATATCGCCATGGAGACACACAGAAGGCAGAATCTCTGATGAAAAAGGCAGCTTTCAGTTCCAGAACAAACTGTGTGAGCTCACAGTAGGACTTGGCTTCAGGTGTGTCTCCTGTGTGCCGCTGTGGACTGTGGACACTTCTGGACCTCGTGTGCGTCGCTCTCAGAGTTTTCTTTTTGTAAATTATTTTGTACAACAAAACAGTTGAAGGGATCAAAATAATGCAGAACTTTTTTCTTCTTCTTTTGGGACGTTCACCACAAACGATGAATGAACTGAATTAGAAATGATAAAGGCTCTTTCTATCAAACCACTGCAGATATTCTGTGTCTTGAATCAACAATGACTGAAAAAGTGTCATTTCCTTTGTCCTGTCCTCAGACGTGGATCAAACACAAACTCGCTGCTACTTTGAAGTCCAATCCACGAGGACCTTTTGGACAGGATGAGTCTGTAGTACAGCTGGTACACTCTGTTCATCTCTGAGTCTTTTCTTACATAAACATGTGTTCTTGCTGCGCGCTCGCCTCTCCACAGATCTGACCTGCACCACGGTCGGCTCGTCTCCATTTTAAACAAACCGATCGCCTGTCATTCATTTAAAACACACAAAGATGCAACATGTCACTTTTCTGGTGGAGGGTCTCAATGGAGATGTTCACGTTTTGAATGTTCCACACTGTGGCATTAAACTTTCCTGCTGCCGGACCAATTACAGGTCAGATCTGTGGACTGAGTGTTTTTCTAGAAATGTTTAAGCAATAAAAAACATGGAAGTGAGATAAGTTTAATGCCAGACTGCGGGACATTCCAAGCATAGCGACAACATCTCCATGGAGACAAGCCGATGGCAGAAGCCCACAGGAAAAGTGTCACCGTGCACCTTTAAAACATCCTCTAACCTCCCGTTTGTTTCTGTTGTGAAATGATTCTGTTAATCCTCCACTTAGGTACTCCTGAAGCAAGAAGCACCTGTTATGCCCCTCAACCGTCATTTTAACCTTTGTTTTTATATTATACAAAAAAACACACACTTTTTATATCTGTTGAAGCACAAACTTTTTTGCATTTTCACATAAGGTTAAAGTTAAAGCTCTTATATTACGCTTTTTTCTGACCTGTTCTGATGTTTCCTCAGCAGAGCCACTCCTGGAGTTGTGTTTTGTTTCGCTCATAATCGCTGCATCGTTCGTATCTCAAACTGAAAACGTCCTGTTGCACCTCGTGATGTCATGTGGTGATACAGGAAGTGCCGCTCTGCGCATTTAAACTTCGTACATTTTCTCCGTGTACATGTGTGAAAGGGACAAAACACAACTCCGGGTGTGTTTTTTGATGAGATGACTGCATTCTAACAGGGCAAACACTAAAACTGTGCATAATTTAGGAACTTTAACAGAATTTGTACAGCACATAGCTTAGTTTTCTCAATATAACATTTTCAGTTCCAATCGTGTAACCTGCTATATTCCACTTCTGTGTATTTATTGTGATGTAAATTTACGACTCACACAATAATACATTTTTATATTATTTTTGCACATGTATTGTGAGTTTCTGTCTGCTAAAAACACCTCCAACGACGGCTAAGTTCACTGATTGTTTTTTCGTTTTTGAATCCAACTATTTATAATGTATTTTGTGTATCCACATAAACTGTGAATTTTTGTAAAAAATAAATAAAACAATAAAAAACAATGATAAAAATGTCCAGTTGTTCACTTTCTGATGGTCTTTTCAGAGATTCTATTAAAATTATTGGTGTTAATGTCATCAACCCTTCCTTGGGGGTGTGATGCTAACCGGAGGCACTGTTCTGTCTGCTCTTTTACTCATGTTAAGACTTTAATCTGAGCTTTGTTTTAACTCAATCTGACCACAAACAAAGTTCAACAGGAGTCATATATCCACAGTGAGATTTGAACCAGCAAACTCTCTGGTCAGGGGGCAAAATGTCACCTGCTCCTCTCAACCTGCACTTTCATGAGATGGGTATAGTGTCTTGCACAGTGACACATCAACAGTACGAAGCGGTTTGAGCGGGATTCGAACCGGTAACCTTCGGGCTGCCTTGGCTGCCTTTTCCATCTAAATTATGTTATTATTTGTCTTTGTAAAAACTAAATGGACAAATTCTGGTGTGATTATATTAGGAACAATAGACAATGCCAATAGACTGTGTATAAATGGACAGAGCTAACCTGCTAACCTGCTAACCTGCTAACCTGCTAACCTGCTAACCTGCTAACCGCCACGTGACAGAGACAGGAAGTGAACATGGGGGTGTTTCCGGCTCCATCGACTCTGGATCCAAATGACTTTACATTGAAAACCTCGTCTCTGTGTAACTGCTGCAGTGAACGTCCTCATTCTGGTCTTAAAATGTTCACATGAACCTGCTCTACATGATGCTGGGGTTTTTATTTCGCTAGTTTGTCCATAAATAATTTCCTTTTTCCGCTTCTACAGCTACTCTGCCCGACAAAGGCAAAAGACCAAAACTCAGCAAAGTGCGAAACTGTTTGTCCAGATAAAAGTGTAATAGGCGGGGATTCCAAAATGTGACAACTTATATAATGAAGAAATATTTGTATGCAAAACTTGATTTTGGACTGTTATTTGCCAGTTACTGTGCTCGGCCTTTGTATCATGCACAAAAAATAAGGAGTCGTGCAAAGGCAAAAGGCAAAAGGCAAAAGGCAAAAGGAAAAGGCAAAAGGCAAAAGGCAAAAGGCAAAAGGCAAAAGGCAAAAGGCAAAAGGCAAAAGGCATTATCTGACACTGTCACCACCTTTAGCCTTTGCTCAACTCTTTTTTTTTGACACATGATACAGACAGATACAGTAACTGCCAAATAAGGGTCAGAGGTTAATTTTGAGCTCAGTATTTGTCATGATATTTATTCACATGATAAAGGAGGTCTCAAATACCCCCAGAAAGAATATTATAAATAATATCAAATATTAACTAATTTTTGACCAAATAGGATGTTACTGTGTTCTGCCTTTGTACTGGCCTCGGTGAGCTTCATTTGACTGGAGCTGCACGTTATGGCTGACATCAGGCTCTAAATCCTGTAACTACTGACCTTATTCCACCTCGCTCTCTTCTGCTTGTAAATGCTGCTTTCGGCAGTGAATCCCATTAATTTAATTGGAGAATTTGAGAAAAGTTTTGCCTCTAAAATCTGATTTAAAGCAGGTGGTTTTGTGTAAAATGTTCAACAACAAGTCAACGCTGCAGCGACTCTTGTGGGAGGCGTTAAAAGAGCTTTATGGTCTGTGCAGAGCTTATTTGCTGTTAGGATCTGCCCCGTGTTTAATCACAGCCTGAATGACGCTGGCAGCGCCCACAGCAACTCCTGGAATGAGGTGGATCCAGACTTATGAAACTTATGTTTCAACACACCTGACCCATTGACCCAGATCTGAGTCTCACCTACATTTGAGTCGCCTGTGAACCATACGGCAGTATGTAATATTTAACAGCTGTCCCAACACAACCGCTGAGCTCCAAACAAAACAGGCCAATATACATCCACTGTAAACATGTGGCTCCTATTAACTCCTGTAGGAACAGCACACACACACAAATAAACCAGGATCTCACCCGGACGCAGCCGAACGCAGGAGAAATATGTAATGTGTCTGTTTGGAGGAAAACACGACACACTTTGGGGATGTTTTGGGTTACAGATCATAAATAACACTGTGGAGTTAAAGCCGCACTACGTAACCTTTCTGCCACCTGCTCGTCTCCATGGAAACTGCAGTAAATCTACTCATTTCCACTGAAAACAGGTGGTTTCCAGAACAGGTTGAGATCAGTGTGGAGCGTCTGCCTCTCGTGTCAGTCACACTTGTTTATTTAAGCGTTTCTCTCGTTAACACTTCGCACATTGATTCTGGTGAAATTCACAATGTTTTCCAGTCAGCTGTGATATGTTTTCCTTATTTTTTTTTTAACGATACAACGGGTCACGCGTGTTCTGATTGGCTAATCCACCTGTCAGTCACTCCAGTCTGCACTCAGGGAGATTCCCCGGTGACCAAACTCACATCTGTGTAAAGTATTGAAGAAGTGTGGATTTTGGAATCCGGGCAAACACGTCCCGAGCTCTGACTTTGCACACAAAACCAATCTGTAACATTTGAGTCCATTTTACGCCATGAAATGACGCCAAACACTTCACACCCAAGAGCAGAGACAGATGTGAGCGGGGATTTCTCTGTTTCAAAGGCAGTGATTAAGCAAACACAATGTTGTTAAAGATTATGTAACTTTTCCGTGGAGAGCGTTCACCACCTGATAGTCTCCAAGGATGTGTTAGTGCTTCGCCTGCATGTTTCACTAACACCAGGGCATTAAAAATTCCTATCTTACATTTATTCCATCACATCAAGTATTTTTATTGCCAAAAAATACCCTGAAAAACATTGGTTTCTGCAGCGTGACCGGGCTCTCCGCAGATCTGGCCTGTGATGCATCTGCTGTCGTCAGTATAATAACATCTCCATAGAGAAGGAACCACTACCAAAAAGTTACATAATGTGCTTTTAAATAAGCACTTTACATGCATTTCCTATAATTGTTTCCATTTGTGAGATCTTGAAACCGAGGACAGAACAAAAGTCCACACTCAGCAGAACATTTGTATTTGGTCAAAACTGTCCGGAGGCATAATTTTAATTAACGACTCCGAGTACACCGTGTTCTTTCTATTCCGATCGGATCCAAGACATTAAACGCAACACAATAAATGCCAGATACAGGGGACAGAGCGTGGAATAAGATGACGCAGGAGCTTCTGCTTTGCCAAAAGGGAGACTCGATCACTGGACGGTTTTCAAGGAATTTCTGAAAAGTTTAGAAAATGTTTCCAGCTCTGACATTTCCCTGGAGACGTGAGGCTCAGGCCCCACATCAGCGGCAGCTCGGCGGGGGACAGCGGCTCAGAGTCGCAGTTTGTCCGCTGACTTGGAGGTCGGCGGTTCCAATCCCGCTCTCGATATTAACGTCACTGATAGAGCGGTGAGCGGTTTCAGCCCCCACAGATGAATGCTGCCGTCGTGTCCTTGAGCAAGACTCTTACTCCACCTCTCCCCAGTGTTTGCGTTCACTGCTGTATGAGTGGGTGAGTGATGTAAAGTGGTTTGAGGTAGAAAAGCACGATATGCAAACTATGAACATTTATCATCAGATTACAATGACATGTTTAGGGTATTGTCTTGTGCGCGGGTTTTATTCAAAGTGTCTTGCTAAAGGACACAACATCACATGTGAAACAGTGAAGGTCAGGTACAGTGGGTAATTCCAGTGGGTGCATTCAGGTCAAAGCAGAGTCAGCAGACTTTCTTGGAACCTCAATGGGACACACTGATACAGGCCAGTTTTTATCATGCTAGACTTTTTAAACACACTTAGGTCTTCAGCTGAGTCAGGTGCATCATGGGTAATGTAGTCTCATGCATACAGGACTTTTAACAGGCACGACTTCTGGTCATTTGGCCCAAATCACATGCAGACCTGAGGGCCAAAAAGTATAATCTGAGAGCCACATTTGTACCCCAGGCCATAGCTTGGAAAGTCCTAACCAGTCCTAACCAGGTCCACACCCAGTCCTAACCAGTCCCAATCAGTCTTAACCAGGCCCAACCTGCTGAGCTTCTGATAACAAAGTTTGGAGATTCTCAGGGTGCTGCAGCTGAGGCTTTGCAAATTCTATGTACTGTGTATTTATTATTATATTATTATGAGTAAAACCAGTCCCACCCAGTCCTAACCAGGTCCAATCAGTCTTAACCAGACCCACCCAGTCTTAACCAGGCCCAACCTGCTGAGCTTCGTTTGGAGATTCTCAGGGTGCTGCAGCTGAGGCTTTGCAGATTCTATGTACTGTGTATTTATTATTATATTATTATGAGTAACATTATTGTAGTTTTAGGGTATTACACATGTTTTTTGTTTGTTTTTTCTGCAGAATATTGTGACACAACATTTGGTATAAAAACCTAATCACTGAATCATTTTGCAACTTCAATTTCCTGCCAAAAAGTCAGAAGTCATCAACTTATGTTCTGGAAATGTGTTTGAAATAGTGAAGTTTTCTCTTTAATCCCACGTCTTTGTTTAGAATGGAGCAGCCAGGACAAATCTCACTCCATCAGCAAAATAAATAACATTCAGATATAAATACCATTCAGATGGACTCATGACAATGTTTGATAGTGACTTTATAAAAAGACTTTGTTACCTCTTCAAAAACAGTCGTGTTTTGTTTCATTCACACAGGTTTGAGTGTCCTGCATTATTACTCTGTCTGTTCCAAAGCTCAACCCACTCCACCACCTTGTGATGTCATGAAGTGGTAGTTTTAGTTCAGTAGAGATCTGCCATTCCAGGGGTGAAATCATCCAGATGATTGTAGTGAGGGTGTGTGGAGTTTAAAAACACAGTGGAGCACTTCCTGTATTACCACGCGACATCACAAGGTGGAACAGCGTTTTCTATTCAGAAGAACTCATTTTATTATAACGTAGACCAGAAAATAGCACAATGACAAGTTGATTTATTGAAAAAAACTAGCCAACTACTAGAATAATTGTTAGGATTGTTAGTCGTAGCCGTAAAATTAATCCTAATCATGAAAACCCAATCACAAAATCATCATAGAACTGGTTCAGCGCGAAAGAAAAAATGAAAAGTCATCATCTCGTGTTGGTAAAACGTGTTTGAAATCCAAGTGTGGAGTTCTCTCTGGTGTTTACAGTGGAGAGGCCAGGACAAAACTCACTCCATCACCGCAGTACAAATAACAGAGTGTCCAGATGAGGCGTACTCAGAAACACAGCTCTTTAGTCCTTCTCTGAATCTGCTGCTCCGGGGGCTCAGTGGGAGGACCAGACTAATGCCTTTTTCCATGATACATCCAGTTTACATAGCGCCGCGTCTCGCTCCTTTAGCCCACTGACCCGCTTCTGCACAGAAACGCCGAAAACTCCAAGAAAATGTCATTCTAATGGGGAATAATTGTACCATATGGATTCTATTGCAAACTCTGTGTGTGTTTCAACTTCACTTTCTCATTTCCAGCGTAATGTAGGTTTTATGAGCGCTGTTGTAAAGGTTACGCTAACTGCTCCCTCTGCTACGTAGCATATACGTCCATGTCAGATTGCATGTGTTAAATCATTTATTTCTATTCTGCTGCAGTGTAATAAGGGGGAGTGTGTTTCTTTCAGCTGTAAGAGGACGGCCTGGACGTGCGAAGAAAGTGCAAAGCTCGTTTTGTAATTATAGATGAGCTCATACTTATATGTAACACGGCGAGATTTTACGCTTTTATTTTGAAGTGCATGGTTTTATTTGCGGCGTGTGTTTCCTGTTTTATTTTCAATCCTTGCCTTCCTGTTTTTATTGACTGCTCTTTACACGTCAACAGCCATAACCCTCACATAAAATAGTAGTTCGATTTATGCCTCGTTACGTGGAGCAACGGGACGACAGCGCCATCTGCAGGTCGACTTCTTCAGAACTGTATCCCGGGTGTGAGAGAGTCTATTTGCCCCCTCATCCCGATTTACAGTCTGGTGGTTAGAAACAACTGAAACATTCACCAGAGTATGGAAGATCATTTGTTTAATCAGATTTGGGATTTTTTTTCTCTTTTTGTAACTCTGGAAAAACATGTTTTTATTGAATTTTAGTTTTAAGTGTACATGTTTCAAATTCAAAATAAAAATGTCGCCTTTAGATATTCACTGCGTATTTCCAAGCCCTGAAATTCAACAGTTAAAATTCAAAGAGTAAATTTCGCAATGAAAAATTTTGCAATAAAGATCCAAGATGTCAAGACAGAAGCAATCGATCCAGAGTGAGTGAGGAGGACAGAGGCTGTTTCCTATTGGCTGTTCTCATCTGTGGGCGGGGTTTGAGGTTTGGATGGGGCTAATTCTGACCAATCAGATCGCTTCACTGCTCCATTTCCTGTTTGTTACTAAATTAGATCGAATCACTTTGGATCGATTGCTTTTGTCTTGGCATCTTGGATCATTCCTGTGCATTTTTTTACTGTGAATTTTACACTCTGAATTTTGACGGCTGAATTTGCGGACTCGAAAATATTTGTGCTGAAGGTGAAATTTTAATTTTGAATTTGAAACACTTTGAAAATGTACACGTAAAATTTCAGCAATTAAAATTCAGTATAAAAATAATTCGAACATGTTTTTTCAGAGTTACAAAAATTCCGTGAGAAATTCAATGGTGTTTAAAATTCAAAAACTGATGGAACAGATTATCTTCCACACCAGAGTCACGACTAGCCCACCAAGAACAGCAGCAAGTACCAGCAGGATCAGGGAGGCCTTAGAGATCCAAAAACACGCTCATCGGACTGTGAATCGGGATGAGGGGCCGTACCGACTCTCACACACCCGGTAAACAGTTCTGAAGGAGTCGGACTTGGCGCTGTCGTCCTGCTGCACCAAGTAAGAAAAGAACTTCAAAATCTGTTTAAATCAGCTGACCAGACGTCACAGCAACTTCACGTAACACGTCTGAGAAAAGAGCAAAGTGCAGCCGAAACTGTCAAGCTATAAATCAGATATCATGATTTTAAATGTTGTTCTTTGTAAGACCACATATTGATCTAAAATGACTTAATCAAACCTCAAAACTGTCAAAATGATGAATCGCTGCTGACCCCGCCTCCTCGAAGTGGCATTATTTTTACATTGTAAAACATACATTGTATTCTCACGTATCACCACTAGAGGCTGCTTATGTTACTGCTGTCTGTTCATATCTGCCATTTACTGGTGAAAAACACAAGCCGACAGTTGGAAGCTTTTATGCCCTTTCTACTGTATAAATCAGAACATCTTTCATCTTTCTATAATTGCGAGCGTCATGTTGGCTCTGGCCTGTTTACCAAACACATTTTCCCCATAATCATGCAGTTCTAACACAGTAAAGCTTCAATAACAGAGAATACAAGAAACTAGCCCAGCCTTGGAGTCAGCCATGTGACGGTGGACTTTAGAGGAGAACACACACATGCACAGACTGTATTTATTTAAGATTATTTAGTGTTAGTTCAAAGTGGGTTAGAAATACACCATGAACCATCCGTCTTCTACATTAAACCCAGGACAGACATCCATCAGGAGGCCCTGTGCAGCAGGGACATAGGGTCAGGGGGCAACGGCATCAACTGTTCTTTCAGTTACAACATGCTTTTTTTCTCCTTAAAGGGACATATTAAAACACACCATCAACCTCTGGAGCTTTTAACCACGTTACGATGGTGATTATGTACAGTATGTGTCTTTATGGAGGTGGCATTTTACTGTGTGAGTCCATGAAAATGAAGTTAAACACACTGGAACATTCTCCATAGTGACAGATTTGTTCTGTGCCCGAGATTAAAGAGTTGTTAAGTGTGACGTCACTTCCAGGGTCATTGAAAAGTAACTCGTCTCTGGTTTGATGATTAAGGAGCAAAACCAAAGCCTGAAATCAGCTGTGGAGTTTTTGGTTGAACTCAGAAGTGACATCATCGCTTCACAACTCTATGGCCACAGGAACATTTCTGTTGGGACTCTGTTAAGTGTTAAAGTGGACATGTTTGGATTATACTTTAGTCATAAACTGCAATAAAAACAGCATGTGTCTATCAAAACGCCACAAATGAGTCTCATGTGTGACAGTGGACCCACCGGGCTCGGGGACAAATTGTTCTGGCGCTGACCTGCAGATGTCTTTGTGCAGATGTTCACATGGTTCTGGTTTGGTTAGTCCCTGTTGGGTCCCTTTCGTTGCACATTTCTACAGCTCACTTTTCAGATTGTGTTTGCAATTTACTTGACGTTTATTTGGGGCAAAGTCACTATTGGAGAACTGAGCCAACAAAAAATACAACAACAGGACTTAAGTATCGATATTTTGCAGTATCATCAAGCTGGGTTTGTTCTGCATGCGTGTCTATGGCTAAATGCTCTGCAGTTACTATGGCGACACAGTACACACACATTAGTAAGCGCAGCCAAAAAACTTTTAAAATCATCTGTAAATTTGAGAAAAGATGGATTCAAAGGGCCCGTATTACACTATTTTCTGATCTGTGCTATAATCTCCACCTTGTGACGTCATGTGGTGATACAGGAAGTGCTCCACTGTGTTTTTAAACTCCAGAGACCTTCGCTAGAATCATTTTGACAATTTCAGCCCTGGTTGGCAGCTGGTAAATTGAAAACTGCTGCTTTATGCTTTTTTATCGCAATGTGGAACAGAGCATTTTGAATTTTGGAGACGAGTAACTAGACCAATAATGCAGAATTATTCACACATGTTTTTGAGGGTAACAGTTTTATAACATCAGATACGACCCATAAGAGTCCATTATGTGTAATGTACAACCTTGAACCAGTAGGAACTTAGGTAACCTTAGCAAAAAAGTAATACACAATCGCTTTACTTACAGTCCCTCAAAGCCTCTGAATAACAATGTCTTAGTATTAGCCGCCAGTTCACCCCGAGCGTGGCCCCTGCTCACTCACCGCTCTCTCATTAGGCCCCATCTGCCTCTTCATCACCCAAACAGACGCTCTTGCACATGGGGGTGGGATGTGGGTTTGGGCTCCTCTGTTCTGGCTCCGGTTTTGTCCCGTCAGGTCACTCTGTCCTGGAC
>KN514058.1:436-14537 GCA_000787155.1 Scartelaos histophorus
CACACACGAAAAGTTACACAGTGCAGCTTTAGACAAACTGTCACAGAACGTACCTGGCTTGTTTTCTTTTTCATCTATCCCCACATCTGCCATAGTCACAGTCTGGGAGCGCGACATCTGATTTGAAAAACATGCAACAGAAAAGGCATTACTCAATGAGCTCACACAGACGCCTCAGTGACAGCTTGGAAGTTAACAAACTCACAAAAAATCTAATAATATAATAAGCGTGCGGCTTAAAGCTCACAAGAGTCAGTTTTGCAGAATAGATGGTATTTAACTTGAAGTTTTTTACCTGTTGTTGTCCTATCATGGAATCCAGCGCATTGCGAGTTTTGCTTCCATTTTCAGACAGTTGGAGGGGTTGCTGAGCTGTGCCAAAGACTAAGAAGAGACAAAAAGAAAAAACAGTTCAAGGTGCACTGTCTGACTTTTCTGGTGGAGGGTCCATCACATGCTTTTCTCTATGTAGATTTTATTGCTTTGTCTGGAATGTTTCACAGTGTGGAGTTAAACCTTTCTATCTTCATGAAGACCAAACCAGACCAAGGTTACGTTTACACTGAAACAAATCACCATGTCGGAAAAGATTTGCATCCAGACACATTCTGTGTCCAATCGCCCACGTGGTGTCAGGACGTCACATGTGTTGTACAAACAAGGAAGTGAAGCTCCACGTCTGAAGCTGCAGCAGCCGGTTCAGAGTCGAGGAAGATGGAAAACATGAAGACAGACTTTTCGTGGACCAACGACAAGGTTCAGTTGCTCCATGGCTCCACGAGCAAGAAGTTCTAGCTACACTTGTTTAAACTGTTTTGTGCAGTGGCGTCACATGACCGATGTCACGAACCCAGTGAATCAGGAAGGCACAAGTCACAGTGACCTGGTCCCATGTCAACATATCAACGTTTTCAGGCATCCACTCGGTACCAGAGCAGATCCATACTCAGATGACTTCACGGGAGCTGACGGCACCAGATTGTTCCATTTCTGGAACTGTTTTTCATCAGATTAGTGTGAACGAACGCTGCACGTGCAAAGAAAACACCTCAAATACGTACTAGTGTGGAAGGGGCCCAAGTTACAGATCTGTGAAGAGGTGACGGTGCTCAGAGTCAGAATGTCTGTTTTTCTAGGTTTTTTTGAGCTATAAAACCACCTCTAATTGAATAAATGTAAAATAAAGCTGTTCTAGCATTCTAGACATCATTGGCATTGACATCTCTGGAGAAACAAGCAGGGGACGAACTCCTAACCAAAAAGTTACACCTTTAAAATAGAATTAAAGTTGTGCTTTTTTGTATCCTGCTTGTTGTTGTCCTGCATGGAAAGTTATGCAACACACATCTACACACACAACATACTTTTGACAACCCTAAAATAGACAGTTTACACATTAATGCTATAATGTGAAACATTCCAGGTAAAGAAATCCCATCTCCTGGAGACAAGCAGATGGCAGAGCCTCTACATGAAAAGTTACATATTGTCCCTTTAAAGCAATAATATTAACTATAACTGAAAAGCTCTTACGTGGCTTTTTGACCGTTGCTTCAGTGGCTGCTTTTGGTTGAGACCCAAAGAGCTGTTTAAAATAAAAAACAAGTAATTTTGTAATTTTTCAATTTTTACATGTTTTGGTTGCAAGAAAATAGTTCTAATTTCTTACCATTGTCTGATTTTGCGTCCTGTTTGCAGCAGGAGGAGCCATCATTGGTAAAGTCTCTGGTTCTGTGAAGTAAAAAATAAATAAATACATAAAGAAATAAAATGACATTACATTTACATTAAATTACAACATGCCTAAAAGTTCTGTTATGACGTTTCCTCATCACAAACATACCTGGAGTTGAGTTTCTCTCAAACACCTTGTGATGTCATGTGGAAATACAGGAAGTGCTCCACTGTGTTTTTAAACTCCAAACACCTTCACTTGAATCATTTTGATAGTATCAAGCCTGGAATTTCCAATTACTTCTAAACTAAAGGTAAAAGGAGCTGTTACTGACATGTTCTGGTGTTCTTCATGACATTACAAGGTGGAACTGAGCCTTTTGAGCTTTGTAGTAATAATAAAGTGTTACTCAAAAACACAACTCCATTATGTCTTAATCACTATATTACTATGTCTAAAATGTCCCACAGTATGACATTAAACCCATCTATTTCCATGGAGACAAGCCCACAATGCCACCAGGTGAGGTTACAGGTCAGATCTGTGGTGACGTAAGCTCACTCACTGTAGTAATCCATATTTTTCTAGGTATTTTTGAGCATTAAAACACCTGTAATTTAATAAATGCAACACAGATGAGTTTAATGCCACACTGAGACACTTTTCAGGCAAAGCAATGATATCTCCATGGAAAAAAGCTTGTGGCGGACCCCCTACCAGAAAGTTATACAGTGGGGCTTTAAAGATACACTATGTGACTTCTCTGGATGAGGACCCTGACCCAGTGCTCATCGCCATGGAGATGTTACCATAGCGTTGCCTTTAATATTCCACAGTATTACAATTCTATCCATCTTCATACAGACAAGTATGAAGTAATAAGATCATTTTTTACAATAAGAAGAAATTGAGTAAGTGAAAAATGTATGTATATGTTTAATGTCATACTTTGGAACATTCCAGGAAGAGAAATGATAAAGTATTTTTACTCACGAGACAATTGGTTTGATGGTGACGCTTCGAGGAAGTTGGAAAAACTGGGAAATGATAGATCGTTCTGAAAAGACTAAAAAATACAATAAAAGCATTAAAACAAAGCCAACTGTGTTAAAGCAAAACTCAGATTGAAGTCTGACAAAGCTTCAGACAGAGCAGTGCTGCCAGTTAGCTTCACATGTTGGGAATGTTGATGACATCAGCAGCACGTGTTTGAGTAAAACTTCATTATTAGTCTATCTGCATCTCCAAAGCTCAAAATGCTCCGTTACATCTTGTGATGTCATGAAGTGGTCGTTTTCGAGTTCCTTTCACTTTTAGTTCAGTAGAAATTGGGCAATTCCAGGCCTGAAATGATCCAAATGATTCTAGTGAAGGTGTCTGGAGTTTAAAAACACAGTGGAGCACTTCCTGTATTGACACATGAGTAGTGTTTTCTGCAGGTTTGTGTGAGCACTGAACAAACTGAAATGTGTCTGGCTTTGAGAAAAACGGAGAACGGAGAGTATTTGATCATCAAGCTAATAATCACATCGACAATATGTATTTATTTATATTTATTAACTTGAGTTCTGCATTTGTGTTTAACAGCCAGTTTAGAACGGAATGGTGTTCACTACATTGAAATTTGAACCATCTGTCTCCATTTCATCATTTCATCGGTCTAAAATAAGGCTGCACAGAAACAGTCGAGCCGTAGGCCTCTCTGTGTGGAGCTGTAGCACTGCCTGTACTTTTAGATTAGCTGGAGTTTGTTGGAGTTAGTTGTTGCGTTGCTCAGCGTGCATTGAGTACACAAGAGTACACACTGTTGTGGACTCGCTGTGCGCTCTGGGGGTCTGTGATGATGGGATTCATGAGCGCACAGGCTGCAGAGAGAAGCCCCGCCCTCCCTCACACCCGTACAGCTCTACTGCCGACAGCGTAGAGCTAAGATCAGGCCTAAAAAATCCAGCCCGACCCGACCCGAGCCCGACCAATTAGCTTGATTTGCCCGAGCCCGAAGCAAAGCCGAAACAACAGCAGCAGTTCGTCCTTAATACTCTAGCGCGACACTTTAAGAGAAGCAGAGAGACAAAGAAGAACAAGAACAGGTGGATAATAGACAGAGACAGGAAGGACTTCTTTGGATTGTCATTGGAAGAGTTTAGTACAGTGCGTGCTGTGATGAGGCCACTACTGTTTTTTTTGTGAACCACGGTCTCTCGTGGCCAAAAGTATGCAAGCAAAGCGGCGAAGCCAACGCAAGTTCCTGTGGCCTCTTCAATGATCAATTTGAAGCTTTTCCACACCTCTCTCTTACCGCTGGTAATCAAATAAATGGGAAAAAATATATAAAATTTGTTGAAATCATCATTATTAAATTTATTAATCATTTATTGAGATGGGTAAAACTTTTCAAAAAATATTTAAAATGTAATTTCCCAATCCCAACAAAATTGTTATTTCTATAGTTTTGTTTAAACGAAATTTAACATAAAAGTTTACATTTTCGTTGTCTGTAATTTGGTCTGAAAATGGAAAATTTAATGAAATGATCAAAGAGCAAGAACACAGAAATACAATAAATCGGCATTGACTATCATTCATTTTGCCAGTACAGCTGTTTAAATGCCTGCTCAGCGTCGAGGTGCCAGTCTTTTTACTCTGGTCTGCAAGCAAAGCGCCACATTGTTACATTCGGCGAAGCCAAAGCAAGTTCCTGTAGCCTCTTCAATGATCAATGTGAAGCTTTTCCACACCTCCCTCTTACCACCGGTGCGTGTTTGTCTTTTCACTTCTCCTGACTTTAGTTTGTCCTTAATTTCTTGATCCTCCATATTGATGTAAGGTCAAAAAAGATGCGACTTGTGGAGGGGAAGATTATTAAGAGGGCGGCGTTCACTCTGGTTCTGCTCCTGTTTAGTAGTTCAATAGTCATTACAGCGCCTTCTCTGTTTTGTCCAAATGATTTATTTTAAAACTAGTATTCCTTTGTTTAGTATCCACACATCGTTTTAGTATACATTTTTATAAACATATATTTATTTTTAAAAAGTCAGCGAGAGAGAAGCCCGACCCGACCCGACCCAAACGTAATGATTGACATTTTAGGCCCGACTCGGGTTGGGCTCGGGCTTAAGATCTTAGCTCTACGACCGTAATGATCAGCGAGTGTCAAACTTACTACCATTTACTATTTTCAATATCAGTCTAATAAAAAATAATAATAATGCGCGCTCTGAAAAGTCTGAGCGGCCTGCAGGACACAGTCACACAGCTTAGAGGGAACCCCACTCCAGTTCTGTTTGTGATGAGGAATGTTACAACATAGATCAGAAAATAGCCTAACATGGGCCCTTTAAATATAATGTTTTAGTGAAATTGAAACTCATTTACCTCAGTTTCTTTCACCGCATCCAGTATTTGCCCTGGAGGAAACAGAGTTTGATTTCTTTTACTTCTACACAAATGTAAGCTTTTCAGACATACACTGCGCTATAGTTATTTCCTTTGAATTCGCAGTCACAATATAAGAAATGAAAAAGTACTCACTGATAAACAGGTCATCAGGAGCAGGAGCAGGAGCAGGCGTGTATGTGAATCTGGGGATGTAAGTGTTAAAGATGATCTGCTGCGTGTGGTCCGGGACTGTGGTTGATTTTGGGGTACACCCACTGAGCCCCTGGTGAGTCCTCAGACCGTGATATGTCGTCACTTTAGACCAGCCACAGTGGCAGACCTGCAGGCTCT
Organism: Scartelaos histophorus; assembly: GCA_000787155.1. Lineage (NCBI taxonomy): Eukaryota > Metazoa > Chordata > Actinopteri > Gobiiformes > Gobiidae > Scartelaos > Scartelaos histophorus. Next base: position 5,841 of record KN514058.1, read on the forward strand.
TTCCATCTAACACATTAACCTAAAGAAACCCCAAACAAACATTTAAAAGTCCTATATTACACTACACTGACTCTTGTGAACTTTAAATTATATGATAATACTGTTACCTCCTCAAAAACGGACCTAGAGTTGTGTTTTGTTTCACTCAGACTTTTGAGTAACCCTTTATTATAAGTCTGTCAACATCTCCAAAGCTCAAAATGCTCTGTTCCACCTTGTGATGTCATGAAGTGATAGTTTCCAAATGAAAAGGTCCTTTTACTTTTAGTTCAGTAGAGGTTGGCAATTCCAACTGTGAAATCATCCAAATGATTCTAGTGAAAGTGTAAGGAGTTTAAAAACACAGTGGAGCACTTCCTGTATTACTATATGACATCACAAGGTGTGTGTTTTCAGTTTGGGAGAAGAACTCCTCAATCTGCAGGGTTTGTGTGTTAATCATGTGAATGAAAAAACACAAGTTGGTCTGTTTGTGACGAGGAAACAGCATAGATAACATAGATCAAAAATAGCCGAACATGGGCCCTTTAAATATAATGTTTTAGTGACATTGAAAGTTTTACCTCTGTTTTTTTCACCGCATCCAATATTTGTCCTTGGGGAAAGAAAGTTTGTACAAATATAAGCTTTTGGACATACACTATGCTATAATTATTTACTTTTAGTTTGCAGTCCCATTATAATAAAATAAAAACTACTCACTGAATTTGGGGATGTCAGTGCTGATCTGCTGTGTGCGGTCCGGGACTGTGGTTGATTTTGGGGTACATCCTTTAATCCCCTGGTGAGTCCTCAGACCGTGATATGTCGTCACTTTAGACCAGCCACAGTGGCAGACCTGCAGGCTCTTTCCATCTGACATCTTCACAACCTGAAAAAACAAAAACAGGAACTCACAACATTTAATGGTCCCATATTACACTAAATTGACTTTTTGGGCTTTAAGTCATGTTGGAATGTTATCTCAACACACACCTGGAGTTTTTGAGTAATCCTTTAGTATTTGTCTGTGCGTTCACAAGATCAAAATGCTCTGTTCCACCTTGTGATGTCATGAAGCAGTAGTTTTCAAGTTAACACCTAATCTCACCTTTAGTTTAGTAGAGATCAGCAATTCCAGGACTGACATGATCCAAATGATCCGAGTGTTTCCCATTCAGGAGTATAAGTCAGTCTAAATGTGCAGGGTTTGTGTGTTAAACGTGCAAACGAAACAAAACACAACTCCAGGTGTGTTTGTGATGAGGAAATAACATTTGAGTGTCAGTTGTGAGCAGAGACTGGGAGTGTCCATGTGACCACCTTTTATTGGGAGTAGGCAGAAAACAATAAAAACACACCACCGCATGTTGACTGGCGCCCCCTTCAGGATGTGATCGTGAATAAGAGGTGAGGTTCAATTTAAGATCACAGGCTCCAGAGGGAGCGGCTCATTGAAAGTTTTACCTCTGTTTTTTTCACCGCATCCAATATTTGTCCTTGGGGAAAGAAAGTTTGTACAAATATAAGCTTTTGGACATACACTATGCTATAATTATTTACTTTTAGTTTGCAGTCCCATTATAATAAAATAAAAACTACTCACTGAATTTGGGGATGTCAGTGCTGATCTGCTGTGTGCGGTCCGGGACTGTGGTTGATTTTGGGGTACATCCTTTAATCCCCTGGTGAGTCCTCAGACCGTGATATGTCGTCACTTTAGACCAGCCACAGTGGCAGACCTGCAGGCTCTTTCCATCTGACATCTTCACAACCTGAAAAAACAAAAACAGGAACTCACAACATTTAATGGTCCCATATTACACTAAATTGACTTTTTGGGCTTTAAGTCATGTTGGAATGTTATCTCAACACACACCTGGAGTTTTTGAGTAATCCTTTAGTATTTGTCTGTGCGTTCACAAGATCAAAATGCTCTGTTCCACCTTGTGATGTCATGAAGCAGTAGTTTTCAAGTTAACACCTAATCTCACCTTTAGTTTAGTAGAGATCAGCAATTCCAGGACTGACATGATCCAAATGATCCGAGTGTTTCCCATTCAGGAGTATAAGTCAGTCTAAATGTGCAGGGTTTGTGTGTTAAACGTGCAAACGAAACAAAACACAACTCCAGGTGTGTTTGTGATGAGGAAATAACATTTGAGTGTCAGTTGTGAGCAGAGACTGGGAGTGTCCATGTGACCACCTTTTATTGGGAGTAGGCAGAAAACAATAAAAACACACCACCGCATGTTGAGTGGCGCCCCCTTCAGGATGTGATCGTGAATAAGAGGTGAGGTTCAATTTAAGATCACAGGCTCCAGAGGGAGCGGCTGTGCCACGTCACATGAAGCAAACTGCATCTACATATATAAAGTGTTCAGAGGTGGTGTTTTGTGACACAATAAGGTTCGTGGAGGTGATCACGGATACAATAACAACACAGAGGAGAACTCAGCCTAAATATGCAAAGTTTGTGTGTGAATGAAACAAAACACAACTCCAGGTGTGTTTGTGATGAAAAAGCAACACCATAATAGATCAGAAATTAGCATAACATGAGCGTGAAACGTTTCTATTAAAGAACATGCAAACTTTTGTCTATTTGAATATGTCGGTGTTTTGAATGTACCGCAGTATGACATTAAAAGCCGTCTGTCTATTCAACCTGCATGTTTTCCAAGTTATTTGTAACTGATATAAATGAATACATATTTATGTTACCAGACAATTTACCATTTTACTGCAGAATAATCAGAGCAAGACAATAACATCTCCATGGAAACGGCTACACACACAGTGCACCTTTAAATGGGGCTGAACAAGAGTCAAAAACAATGACACCCTAAGTTTGGAGTGTTTGGTAATCATAAAATTGTGAAAATAGTGCATAATTAAGGAAAACTGTTCAGCATTTGGCCCATTCCTGAAGATGTGAGTCAGTATCATTTTTGCATAATCTATTTTATTTGTGTTTTTGTCATTTTTAAGCAGCTTTTCTGTATTTTACCCAAACAAACAACACAATATCCAACCATTACTGTTGGTAGGTGTCAAATTGGTTAAATATAGGGGCATTTCTTGTATGAAATTTTTTTTTTTTTTTTTTTTTTGTATAAATCTGGGACAGGGGACACAGGGCTCAAAACGTGCGTACGTGCGTAAAAGTCACGGAAGTTTGAGCAAGGATTTTATATGTTTATTCTTACCTTGAAAATCGTGCTCTAGTATCGTCTGGAAATATGATTAAACACAGAGAGAAAATGAATAAACCTGTCGAGTAACCGATCATGTGTTATCATATAAAGCAGCGTGTGATTGTCTTAAATAATGCAACCGAACTTTTTTTTTTTTTTTTCATTCATTAAAAGCAATTTATACTTTTGTGCAATCAAAGGAGTAATACCTCTGTTAGTTATGTTTTTAAGTATAATCTAGATGAAATCATTTTGAGAGTTGCAAAAAATAAAGAATTAAACTGCATTAAAGAAGCGTAACTTTTATAACTTTACGCAGGAGGAGCCTGTTATGTCAGTCGCTGAAAATACATTAACCACAAACATTTTCACGCTTCTGCTCGTTAATCGTGGCAATTTTGAGTTTTGGAGTTTGAGGTAAATTAGAATATGTGGATTCCCAGCGCTTACCTGTCGTAAAGTCCTCTTCTCTGCGTCCTCTTCTCCCTGAGTGCCGTCTTTAAGTATTATTCGCTGAGTTTCACTTTCACTTCGCGCAAAACGCATCCAAAATTGTTCGTGGGCAACGCACACCAGCGTGATAGTGCCCAAGATAAGTTTCGAGTAGATTTCTCAATAATGGGCGAGTTGACGTAGACGCGCACCGCAAAAACTAAGACGAAGCCAAGTTACGACCACTTCACGTAAAGAAAGTTTGAATAAATTTCCCTAGATGACAAATATAAATAAACAAATTATGTGTTTAAAATATGAACATACGTCTTGCTCCATTTACAGGTGCGTTGTATAACTTTAACAATGTGGTATAAAATCTTTCTATCTTCATGGAGACCAAACTAGACCAAGTTACAGGTCAGATCTGTGGAGAGACAAGCTCGCTCACAGTCAGAATACTTGTTTTTCTATGTATTTTTGATCAGTTAAAACACTTTTAATTGAATAAATTTAAAGTAGAGCTGTTTAATGTCACACTGTGGAACATTATAGGCAGAGTGATGACATCTCCATAGAAACGGTATAAAATTGTCTGGAAAAAGGTTGCCTGGAAAATTTCTTCAATAAAAAAACATTTTTATTGAAGAAAAAACATTCTTATATAATGAGGTTAATATTTTGTAAGCACAGCAAGCGGTAGCAGAAATACTAAATTTTGTTGTTTAACTAGTACAGATACAAGAGCAAAAAAAGATTACTCTAGTAAAAGTACAAGTGAGCTATGTCATGAAAAAATCTAATTACTTACTTAAAGTAGTGAAGTATCTGTTTAAAAATGCACTTAAAGAGAAAAAAGTAAAAGTATTTTGCAGAGATTTTTAGAACCATTAAAGCATCAAATGTGGAGATTTTGAGCAAAACTTCAGCAGATTTTAAACAATTCAACTGATTTCTTCATTTTTCTATCTGTTTTTGTATATTTGTGTATTTCGTTTGGTCAAAGTCTGGACGTGGACTCAATTTAAATGTGCTTAAAAAAAGTCTCAGCCATTTCAGCAGGTCTTAAGCCACAAAGAAAAGCACTTTTTACTTTTCAGTCCAGATCTAAAGTGTAGTGGAGTAGAAAGTACAGATACACACTCTCAAATGTAGTGAAGTAAAAAGTAAAAAGCATCCACTGAAGTCAATGTTAAGTATTGCAGTATAACCTTTGTACTTCTTTACCTTTTCACCACTGAAATATAAAACCTTAAAAGGTAAAAATAAAATTGTATTTCTCTGAGTAGTTTTCATGCATACACCACCAACATACTTGTACTTCAATACCCAGTAGTAGCATTTGACAGTGTAATTGTGCTCTTCTTTAACCTCCTGGGACCTGGCGTCCACATGTGTGGACATATATGTCCAACACATTTTGGATTGTTCAGGCGCTTAATAAATCGTTTTTGCATTGTGACTTTATTGTGTTCCATCAAAATGATGAAAACATAAAATGAATGTTTTATATATCATATGTGGACATAATTCAATTAAATATATAATTCCTTGTTTTTGCAATCATCAGGTCCCAATCAAATCAAATAACTCAGAGAAATCACTAAAGCCCTGCGAGACTTCAGGTGTTAGAGGACAAGTCAAAGTTTCAGTTCCTCCTCCCACTGTGAGTAAATCTACACATGACAAAAACTTTATATTGATGATATTAAAGGGCCCCATAGTATTTCTGATCTGTGTTCTTATTTGAAAATGTGTCTAGTCTATACAATTTCAGGACAATTTTATGGGTTGTTTTCTGGTCTTCACTAATATTACCTCAAATTTGAGTTTCATTTCTGGATAAGCAGTGCTCTATTTTAGTTTTGCTGTTGTTACTACAGACACAGAGCTCTCAGTTGGGTGTGATTGTGCCAAATGAGGAGCATTGTTTGTGGTTTTTAATGTCAAACCGGTTGTTGCATTGTTCTCCCCTTGTATAAATAGCTGTAATTGTACATAATAATAATAATAATAATTATTATTCTATTTTATTTTGACTTGTACATATATATTCAGTCTTTACTTATTTAGAATTTATGATTACCATTTATATTTTTTCTCTACTGCTGTGTCCAAATAATTTCCCTTGTGTCCTGATTCAAGTGGAAATTTAATTAGGCTGAATTTGAATGGCAATAAACAAACACAAAGATATGCACATTTTATTTTGCTATGACATATTTTGTGCATTTCATCAGTTTTAAAGAGCCCATATTTTCTGATCCATGTTCTACTGTTATTTCCACATCACAAACATACGTGAATTTTTGTTTTGTTTCTTTTACCCATTTCTAATTTATGTTTATTTAACCTTTATTTAACTAGGAAAGAAATTCCACCAAGATTCAAAAACTATTTACCAAGGGAGTCCAGACCAAGAGGGCAGCCAAAGGTCATAAAGTTATTATGTGAAGTACATTATGACTAAACAGAGAGGCAGTGAGAGCTGAATGAACACGCCCTTCTGATTCTTCTACTGATTCCTTAGATTTACTTTACTTTTTACTTTTTAAGGTTGTATAGAAGATTTTCCAGGGAAGGAGGAGCACAGTGACTGTTTCTCTTTTTTCAAATGCTGCACATGCATGAACCCTCCTCCCCGACAGAACCTCCTCCTCTTTACGCCAAAAACCTTTACAGCCGCTGTGCTGTTGGTGCTACTATCCTTTTCTTATTTTCATAACTGTAGCGACATTCAGAGGTATAATAAAGTGGCTGTGTAAGAGTATGTGCTGCACAGCAAGATTTTGCATTTATGTTTTTAGATTTCGATTTTTTTGTAAATCTTGTCAAACTCATGGAAGTAAAGTGTATTTTCCAATGATAAGCAGAAGTTACCTGTCCAGAAGTAATTTAGTGACCAACGTGTCCATCTGTAGACCCTCGTCTGCTTCAGTGCAGCCATCACTGGACAGAATCACCTTCGTTTGGCTTTTTCCCCCTTCTCTTTTCCTTTCAGCGACCTCAAAAACTGACTTTCTTTTGCAATGAAACGTTGCGCAAACTGTGAGGAAGTTACAGCTCAAGAATTGCTGCATTGGTTTAGTAAACAGCGTCTTGCGTCTGTGGAGTGTGTAAGAGCCGTACGTAAACCACGTAATCCGAGCGCACTGGAGAGTCAGTTACAATAGAAGTGTTGGGAGTTTGATTGACAACCCCACAGCCAATAGAAAACAAAGTAGCCTTGTTGTTGGGTTGTCAGTCAAACATGTTTATCAGGTGTTTATCTGGCATCACCACATCCAGAGTTGATGGATTTTCTTCTTTTTTGTTTTGGTCATCATATTCAGAAGGCTGCTGCATGTCAATTTGGGAAAAAATAAATAAATCTCCATACAACCTTTAAAACCCTTGTGTCAAGTGGTTGTACTCAACCACATTGAGTGATTGTTGTAAAGCATGTTTATATAGTATGGACTTCAATAGGATCTATGTAGATTAGAGCTAAGATCTTAAGCCCTAGCCCGAGCCCAACCCGAGCCCGACCAGAGCCCGGGTCGGGTCGGGCCTAAAATGTCAAACATTACGTTCGGGTCGGGTCAGGCTTCTCTCTCACTGACTTTTTTTAATAAATATATGTTTATAAAAATGTATACTAAAACAATGTGTGGATACTAAACTAAGGAATACTTGTTTTAAAATAAATAATTTGGACAAAACAGAGAAGGCGCTGTAATGACTATTGAACTACTAAACAGGAGCAGAGCCAGAGTGAACGCCGCCCTCTTAATAATCTTCCCCTCCACAAGTCGCATCTTTTTTGACCTTACATCAATATGGAGGATCAAGAAATTAAGGACAAACTAAAGTCAGGAGAACTGAAAAGACAAACACGCACCGGTGGTAAGAGTGAGGTGTGGAAAAGCTTCACATTGATCATTGAAGAGGCTACAGGAACTTGCTTTGGCTTCGGCGAATGTAACAATGTGGCGCTTTGCTTGGCTCTTCCAATGACAATCCAAAGAACTCCTTCCTGTCTCCGTCTATTATCCACCTGTTCTTGTTCTTCTTTGTCTCTCTGCTTCTCTTAAAGTGTCGCGCTAGAGTATTAAGGACGAACTGCTGCTGCTGATTCGGCTTTGCTTCGGGCAAATCAAGTTAACTGGTCGGGCTCGGGTCGGGTCGGGCTTTAATACCCGCGGGTCGGGTCAGGTCGGGCTGGATTTTTTAGGCCCGATCTAAGCTCTAATGTAGATGAGTTAAATATATGCAAGCTATTTTCATTACATAGTTAATACTCAAACTGACTGAATACAAAATACATAATTGCATTGGGCAATTCCTTTATAATATATTTCATGATAATTACCCAAATTTGCCTTAACTTGTATTAAATACCTTTACATAGAACTTACATCACTACAGTAACTTAAATATTATGAATAAAGTACATTTACTCGATGCAGTACATGCAACTGTTTGATGTAACACAGTTAAATATCACTTACAGTTTCCCAGACGTGAACAAAGAACAGCATCAGAAATCATTTTAAAACAATTCTGCATTTATTTTGCACTAATAAAAATCTTGTCAAATCGACAGTAAAAAACTGGCAGCTATGGTTGCCCAAATCGACAGTAAAAAACTGGCAGCTATGGTTGCCATTTTTTCACCGTAAAAAAATACAGTGACATTGTATACGGCTTGATAGTAATGTGTATTTGTTATTGTAAAATAACAGTTTAAAAAAGTTCCATTAATGATGAATTACTGTTAGTGGCTTGACAGGACAACTGTTCAATTCACAGTTTAAAACTGTTGCTTGTAAGTCTATCTACATCTACATCATTTCTTACCCTGTTTAGGGTTAATTCTTATTAAAACATCATTAATGTAAAAGCATTTACAGTATTCTACTGTGAAAAACAGTACTTTCGGTAAAAAATATTACAGTAGAACTGTATTGTATTTTACAGTATTTCACTGCATACACAATTTTTTATATATTTCCATATTCCATATTTAGTCAGAGCTCTTCTCTCAAAAAGAAAACACTGTTCCAGCTTGTGATGTCATCTGGTCATGTGGTAATAGGAAGTGCTCCAC
>JACN01020942.1:0-11392 GCA_000787155.1 Scartelaos histophorus
CTCTGTTATTAAAGATTAAAAAAAAAAAAAACGTATAAAGTATAAAGTAGTGATATAAATAGTATAAAGTAAAGTAAAGTAAAATAAGTATAAATAGAAAAAAGTATTACCACAATTGAATAAGTATTTGAGGAAACTATCACTCAGAAGTAAAAGTATCATGTCTGAAAACTACCCCAAGAAGTACAATTACATTAAAATTACTCTTCACTTTACTTCAAAGTAAAATGGCTCCAGTAAAAAGTATTAGTACAATCATAGAAGTATTTGAGGAAACTGTTACTCGGAAGTAAAAAGTATTGTGTCTTAAAACTACTCCAAGAAGTACAGTTACATTAAAAGTTACTCGTAGGACTCGTGTCGCTCTTCACTTTGACTCTGTTATTAAAGATTAAAAAAACAAAACTCTACTTCAGTTGGAGTAACGTTACTTCAAAGACAAAATGGCTGCAGTCCAGGTATAAAGTAGTGATATAAATAGTATAAAGTAAAGTAAAGTAAGTATAAATAGAAAAAAAGTATTATCACATTTGAATATTTTAAGTATTTGAAGTTTGAAGTAAAAGTATCATGTCTGAAAACTACCCCAAAAAGTACAATTACATTAAAATTACTTGTATCTCTCTTCACTTTACTTCAAAGTAAAATGGCTCCAGTAAAAAGTATTAGTACAATCATAAAAGTATTTGAGAGAACTATTACTGCAAGTGTAAAAGTAACAGTAACAGAAAATTAGAACAGTTAGAAACTAAATCAGATTTGAACAAGAAACAAAAGTGGGAAAAGGAACCAAAACTTTTACTCAAGTAAGAGTACTCCAACATTACTACAGGCAGAGTAAAAGTATGGAGTCTGGAAACTACTATTAAAGTACTATTAAAGATATTAAAGTTACCCGTAGGACTCTGTGTCTCTTTACTCTGACTCTGTTATTAAAGATTTAGCTTTGGACGGAAAATGATGGTCCGCATTTAACACTAATAAGTCGCTATTTATACATATTTTCTAAGGTTATAATTTAAACGCAGCTCCTCAGCTGATACAACACGACTGCGCCAAAGAAAAAAGTCTATTCCTCACTGCTTTTTCAACTGAATAAACACAAGGGACTTTACGTAAGATTTAGATTTTAAATTTCATAAACGCGACCAAACTGTGTTCCCATATACGACGTGTTTAAATCAAATATCAGTTTTACTCTGTTTTATGCTATTTTATTTATTCATTTATTGTTTTTATCTCTTTTATTTTTGTGTTCTGCTTTTATTTATTGTATTTAATTTTATTGTATCTATAGAACCTTTCAAATATAATGTCAAAATGTGGCAAAATGAAGCTAAATACTAATAGTTTTATGACATTAAAACAAAAAATAAGCAACTATTTTGAAATTTCAAGGTACAAATCTCATTTATTTTGCTTCTCTGTTAAGAAGGATGGAAAAAAATACAGTTTTCTAACCCTAAAATAGTATTTGGGCTTCACAAAAAGTATAATTTATGATGAAATGTGTAATATATCTGCAGATGAAGTGAAAAACTGTTGTGGCTCAACTTTTCTGTGAGGATTTGTCCAGTAAAACCTCAAAATGTGGATTTTTTCTTTGTAAAAATGCAATTGTAAGTGTTTTTAAACTGGATCTGAATCATTCATGTGGCTCTGAGTGGTTTTCATTTTACAAATTGTCCCTCATTTTTCATATTTTGTGAAATTCTGAAGTTTATTCCAGTTTTCCCGTTATAATCCCATTATGTTCCACTTCACTTTTACCTCAAGCTGCTCCATTCTGGAATTTAGATTGTTTTTTCAAAGGGTCTATTGGTTCTATTAGTTCCTTTTGTTTGGAACATAATTCTGCTGATTTGTAAAGTGAAATGTTTAACACTGCCATGTGAAACACTCGGGAAACGCTCTTGTTTATAAAATGTGTTATACAAATAAAGTTGGTCTGTGTCGCATTAATGACAAAAGCTATTTATTTATGTTACCATTTGGTGTTTTGGTTCTCAAGATGTTGAGGCAGAACAAGCCTCACATGAGTCTTTCATTTGCGTTGCCAGGTTCAGTGCTGAAATCCAGTGTGTCTGAACCCAAAATGTCTTTCTCTCATCTGAAAGGAGCTCGGGGAGGGAATTCTGGAGGTTCTGAACTGAGCTCCGTCCATAAACTGAGGATGAGACGGACCTGGACGTGTCTCTGCAGATGAAGCCACAGGTTCAGTTGGGATCGGTCACTTTTTAAGCCGTACAAATGCAGGAACAGATGTCGTCGTCCTGGTGCAGTTCCCGGAGTGACCACCGGAGGGGTCTGGAGCGAGCCCCGTGTTTAAAGTGACAGAGTAAATAAACAGGGCTTTCAGGGGGGCTTGTTCGCGTAGGCAGCAATGTACATTAGTGTCATTCACTTTTCTTACATTCGCACAGCTCACGGTTTGGCTGTTTGGACCAAAGCTCTTTTCAAACACAAGTGTGGATTTAAAACGCACAAGGTAAAAACACTGCGCGCTTTTAAAGGCTCAGTAATCACAGTTAGAATCACACTGCACATGTCTCTGGTCTGGCAAAGATTTTAAAACTTATATCAGGTTATTCATCTTGTTCTCAGGTTTATTCTCTACTTACTAGTTCTGAGACTGATTCGTTCTAGTCTGGAGGGAGTTTATTTTAAGAGAACTACAATGATCTTGCTGCATGGACAGATCATTTTACTCTTTTTAGGTCATTTTCTGATAAATTTAAGTGTTTATAGCTTACCGGTACATTTTGGCCAAGCTTTTCTGCAGTGCACAAAGAAGCAACCTCCAGAACCCTACTTTGTATTTTATTCAGTCAGAAGTCAGATGAGAACCTTGTGGACAAGTAACAAGAAGAAACAAATGTCTCACCTTCCAAAATAATCAATAAAAAACACATCTATAGTGTAACCAGTGTGCAGAAATACTTTTATATATCTGAAAACAATAGTATAAATCACTACAATTATGAACAATGTTTTATTTATTAAACTGTGTTAGTGATTTGTATGATTTATCTAAACATACATGAGACTTCCCTCCTTGTCCTACAGGGAGGTGTGCAGAACATGACGAGGAGCAGCAGCTCTACTCAGAGACCCAGGTTCAATCCCAGCAACATTCATTTCAGAAAAATTCCGTCACAGATGTGTGTCCCTCCGCACACTTCTGTGGTCGCTCTGTGTTTACTCTCCCAATGGCTGATGCTGTTTGTCAAGTGGAAACTTATTGCGGTTTGGTTAAACTTGTATTGCCAAGTGTGCATGCGATGGTCAGTAATAACTGAATATAGAGTCTAGTCAAACAGGAGTGTGTGCGCTGTGCAGCCTGTGGTACCTGCGTGCCTTTGAGCCAGGCACTCTGAGTGTGAGCAGCACAGAGGCGCAGTGGTCCCCCGGGCAGCCCTGTGTTTGCTTTAGCCGTGCGGTGGCTAGCTCCGGCCGCTAACTCCAGGACACTTTTAGCGCTCTCACTTTTTTATCCTCTGCTTTATTTTCGCGAGTCCTCCCTGGAACACTGGGCTGGGGCCACTGCAGCTCCCAAATACTCCGGGATTCTAACAGTTTTATACCACTTTCAGGTAAATACTTTTTGCTTGAGTGACAGTGACAAAAAATAAACCCTCTCTTTTGTTATTCTTCCTGAAAAAAATTATAAAAAGCCCCATGTTACGCTATTTTCTGATGTTTTAATGTAGTTTCTGCATCACAAACAGACCTGGAGTTGTGTTTCGTTTCATCCACACGTTAGAATAAAAGCTCAAAACTCTCCGTTCCACCTTGTGATGTCATGTGATAATACAGGAAGTGCTCCATTGTGTTTTTAAAAATGCAGAGCTCTCCTGAACTAAAGCTAAAAGGAGGCGTCAACTTGAACAAGATCACGCTTCATGACATCACAAGGTGGAACGGAGAGTTTTGAGCTTTTATTCTAACGTGTGGATGAAACGAAACACAACTCCAGGTCTCCAGAAAATAGTTTTTTGTGAGTATTGTGACTGGGCTGTGTGGTTTGTTCTGGATCAGAGGAAAAGCCCAAGATTGACTCACGATGTTGCTTTAAAGTTGCAACGCATCACCTGCTGGAGATGATACTGAGCCGCCTGGAATGTTCTGACGTTAACGTGGCTATGGTTAGACTACTCATTTCTACATAAATATACAAAAGCATGATTCAAAACTGTGCACAGCAACTTCACAAACATGATGCGCAGTGGTTTCGTTAGCAGGATGAAGGGGGAGGGACTTTACCAGTGGATCTGGAGGTGCATCTCATTTCTCTTTCCTCGGTTCCTCTCCTAGATCCTCCATTTTTTCAGCGGTCAATCACAACATGAAAGAAATGGCAAACATTTTTTTACAGAATCAACAATCGAAACTCCAAATTATGACTTATTTCTGGTAAAATAAGTCATATATTTTGTAGAATTTTGGAGACATTAGCAGCTGTGGTTGGATCATCTACAATTTGGATTTTGGATGGAGGTTTTTCACGCTCTACGGTCCAGCTCCAGACTCTTCTCGATCCAAACGAAGAAGAAATATATTGAAGGAACTGGATGGTCATATTTAGGGGTGTAACGATATCCAAGTCTCACAATACGATATCACGGTATGAAGCTCACGGAACGATATTTATTGGGATATCGTGGGAAAGCTACAATATGATATATTACAGAATATTATACAGAATAACAAGAGTGACATTCTAAAAGGCTTCAGTCATTTGGTGCATTTCTAGTCATATTCAGATCAGTGACATTTTGAACAGCTTGAAAATTGTTTGAAGTTGAAATGCAAAATTCAAGTAACAACTAAACATTAGGGATGGAACGATAGAAAAATCTCTCGGTACGATATTTTCTCCAATGAATCCCAGGTTACGATATTTATTCTGATGATTCTGATGGTTTGTGGAGGTTTAAAAAATCGTAAACGTCCTACTTTTTCCTTTTAAAATGCCACGATAAGCCTTTGGTTATAACACAAAAATAAGATTTAAAAGTGTTAATAACAGTTATTTCTTCATGTCATTTTCAGCAAAGGATCATGGTCTATGTAGTTCCCTCTTTTTTTTTATTTTTTAAGCAATTACTGCACCACAACGTGACACTTGAGATACGATATTACAATATTTCAATTACAATATTTAATTACAATATTTGCTACACCCCTAGTGAAACACATTGACCAAAATGGAAAGTCATGTTTATTATATACTTAGTATTGTGATTTTTAGCCAAGTGTCATGAATCCAGGAATTATTTATGGATCAAAACAATTCTGCACTGAAACACTTTATTGTATTTGTGTTTTTATATGTTTTTATTGAAAGTGGATGAATGAAATGTGGAACCAGCCTCTCACATCTGCTAAACAAATTTACCTATGGATACAAATGAAGAAACCAAACCCATTGTTTCCTAAAGACTGGGTCACTTTGTGTCGCTCGTCACGGTCGCCTCGGACTGGAACAGTCTCAAAAACACAGACAGGCCCATCTCATCAGAGATGCTGAAATGTTAAGACATGTTTTGTATAATTTTTTATTATTTTATTGACTTTTTAGTTCCAGTTTTGCTGGTTCAAGTGAATGTTGAAAAGAAAAAGGTGATTTAAAGAGACATTTTACTGCTGGTTCAATTCCTGTTTTTCATTCCATCCATCCATCCATCCATCCATCCAACTTCTTCTGCTTATCCGGGGCCGGGTCGCGGGGCATCAGTCTAAGCAGGGACTCCCAGACTTCCTTCACCCCGGCCACTTCCTCCAGCTCCTCCGGGGGAACCACGAGGTGTTCCCAGGCCGGGAGACATAGTCCCTCCAACGTGTCCTGGGTCCTCCCCGGGGCCTCCTCCCAGACCAGATGCCCTCAACTCAGCTGACTCCTCTCGACGTGCAGGAGCAGCGGCTCTACTCTGAGCTCCTCCCGTGTGACTGAGCTCCTCACCCTATCTCTAAGGGAGCGCTCAGCCACCCTGCGGAGGAAACTCATTTTGACGCTTGTATCCGCGACCTCGTCCTTTTGGTCACTACCCAGAGCTCATGACCATAGGTGAGAGGAGGAACGTAGACTGACGGTAAATCGAGAGCTTTGCCTTTCGGCTCGTCCTCCCCTCACTCGTGAACAAGACCCCGAGATACTTAAACTCCTCCACCCTGTTTATACTAATTGTTCAGAGAGACATAATCAATAAAATATCTTCATTAATGGTCAGTAATGGTCAAATCCACCTTTATTTTGTTATTCATGACTAATGTCTATTGACATGGGTTGTGAAGGTTTGTTACTTTAATATATATGGGTCCCCAGAACCAAAGTCTCCCAAACATTGATCTAACTTAACGTAAATTTGTCCAGATTTTAAAATCGTATTACAAGTAAAAATCGCGTCAACATTTTCCCGTAGATTGGACTGTGTAAGTCCACCTTTAGTTGGTTAAAATCCCATGATATGATGTAAAAGGTGCACTGTGTAACTTTTTTGGTAGAAGGTCCATCTGATGCTTTTCTCAGTGGAGATGTTATTGCTCTGCCTGAAATTTTCCACAGTGTGACATTAACCAGCTCTACTTTACATTAATTCAATTACAGGTGGTTTTATAGCTCAGAATACCTAGAAAAACAGGTGTTCTGACTGTAAGTGGGGTTCTTTCTCCACAGATCTGACCTGTAACTGTCTGGATTGGTCTGCATACACATAGAAACCTTTCAAACCATTCCAGACAAATTTACATCTCCATGGAGAAAAACATTTGACGGACCTTCCACCAAAACAGTCGAAAACTCCAGAAGCTCAAAACCAAAAAAAGTTTCAAAAAGTGCTCAGCGTGCCAGGCAAGAGCAAACCTTCAACCTTCAAAAAGTCGCTTGAGTAAACAGCACCCACTGTCCCAAAGCTCCACAGTGCGACATTCTCCATTTCCCCATTCACAAAAGCCATCGGGTGCAGACTTTTCCCTCTCGTGATGAAGGCTTACAGGATTTCAAACTCGACCGCAGTGGTCCGAGGCTGCAGGACTTGTTTATTGTGGCTTGGGGCTGGTGTGTATGTGTGTGAATGGAGGAGAAGAGGAGGAAGAAGAAGAAGAAGAAGAAGAGGAGGAGGGAGAGAAGGGGGCCATGTGGTGAAGTTGTGGAGCTCCAGCTGGTCTTACCTTGAGCGTAACGTGGTCCAGCCCCCATTACAAGCCCCGCCACAGGCCACAAGCACGCAGACTCCCCCCGAGTGCAAAACAGGCTCTTGTTTACCAGCTAATGTCCGGCGCTGGTGCTCATTTCCTCTACACCAAACCCCTGCGGTGGATTTCACATTTTCGTCTGCCCCAAATGTAATTCTCCCATTTATTGCCATTATAAAAGCATCATACCACACCGCGTATTTTTCAGCTCTCGTTCGTGCCTGCGCGAAACGGTATTTACGGCGGTGGCTTTTGTGATCTGCGGCGAGTCGAGCGGGGCCAATCCTAATTGTTGTACCAAAAACGGGCGGGGCTTCAGGCGAAGGCGGGGGGCTCTGATTGGACGTGTGATTTTTGATAGCGTACGGAGGAATTTTTACAGCCGCTGCCCTCTGCAAATGGAATCCCAATCCGCAGACTAATATATTTGTTTTTTCCACTTTCTCATGTTTTGGTGAACCCGAAATAAAATCGGAAAGAGCGTCAGTATGTAAGACGTTATTTAAGAAACGGGTTTACGCGATTGTACAGTAGTGATGGATCGATCTATGCCAAAAAACCCATTGACTCCCTTACAAAAGTACATTTCTAAAAACATTACATTAACATTTGCTATTTTAATTAATATTAAGCTTAACTAAAATGAATTCCCATTCAATTCCAGCTCCTGGGGACACGTGGTGGAAATTTTTGTTTTGGGTGTTGCTTTTTCCGTTGTCCGAGATACATTGTAAGAAGTGTAAAAGCCAAACTGTTTTTGTCTAATCCAGAAAGGCTCTAGGCACCTTTGGCTTTTCCACTTACAGTTCTGCTGTTTATTTCCAGCAATGGGAATAACGGCGTTAAAAATAAACAGCGTTACTAGCGGTGTTACTTTTTTTAGTAATGGGTTTTCTAACTAATTCCTTTTTTCTACTGTTACCATTACCAACAAACTGTGACTGAACGTTACTAAAGCAGCACAATATGTTACTTTCCCTGGTAACTAGTGACTTTTATAGAATTACAATTACTATTTGGGAGAAGTAACTAGTAGACAAGGCAAGTTTATTAGTACACAAAGTAATTCAAGCTGCTTTACAGAATAAAATCACAATAGAATAATTCAATTCAATTTATTTTTGTATAGCCCAAAATCACGACAACAATCATCTCGGCGGCAAAATTGTTAATTTAGCAAACTGAGATGTCAGAGAATGAAGCAGAATAAGAAAAATAATAATAATAATAATGAATAATTAATTAATAATTCAAAAATACAGAATGTCCAACAACAAGCAGTAAATAGATAATTGTCCCAGCATCTCCTGTCCTTAGACCCTCCTTCTTCGGCAAGGAAAAACTCAAGATAATAAGAAAAATCTGAATAAAATCACATTAAAAACACAATATAAACAAATTAAAACATACATAATATCATAAAAATTAAAAAAGAGAGACATTAAATAAGAGAAGAAGAGGGTGGAATGAAAATCGATTTGGAGCCTGGATTTAAACGTCCAATTCGAGTCGGTCTCACATGTTCAGTAAGACAGTTCCAGGTTTTAGCCTCGAACTATAACTAAATACTTTTTTTAAACTAACGCGCCCAAGATTGTTTATTTTGCAGGTTTGTTGTTTGATCATCTGGACCTGTAGACAAACGCTAATGTAAAGGTGTGACCTGTTTGTGCTACGGATTTGATCTAAATGCTAAATATTCTTGGGGAAAGGGCCATCAAAAACCAAAATCACTTTTTTCTATTGTGTACTGAATACATTTAAAGTAGAGTTGTTTAATGTCAAACTGTGGAACATTCCAGGCAAACAATGACGTATCCATATATCGGTTGACTGATATTTCATGCCAATATTTGAAGGTTTTAACGTGTCTGATATCGGATGATAAACTGCAGCCTGGACCGATGTTTGGACCACTTCATTTAAGCAGTTTTATTACACAAAATCGACTCTTTCTGAGCTCTTAACCTAATTTTTTGAAACTTTTTTGCGCTTTTTGAAGGTGCATTGTGTAACTTTTCTTTCCAGGCAAAGCAATGAGATATCGATATTTTGGTTGGCTGATATTTCGCGCCAATATTTGAAGGTTTTAGCACGTCTGATATTGGGTGACAATCTGCAGCCTGGACCAATTCATTAAAGCAGTTTTATTACGCAAAATCCACTTCTCTGAGCTTTTAATCGTGTCATTGTCCAGAGTTGAGTTTGGACTGATTCGTGGATGTTTGAGTCATCGTCAAACGCTTATTTTCGAGATGCCATTTTGTCGATCTACTCCAGTTTTCACCTTCACCAGTGAATTTTGTTCTCTAATTTTCCACTATTATCTTTATCAGCTGCAGAATCAAAGGAAGCATCAGAGACATATCGATATATCGGTTGGCTGATATTTCGCGCCAAAGCATAAGAGACATATCGATATATCGGTTGGCTGATATTTCGCGCCAATATTTGTACGTTTTAGCGCGTCTGATATGGAGTGACAGGTGAGTTTTGACCACTTCGTTTCACTTTTTTCTACTGATTATTATTGTGTAAGTGGGTCTAAGTTTAGAAGTGCAAACCTGTCCATGGCCTTATTTTGCCATTTTAGTGCATATTTGTTAAAAATTGGACCGTGTCAGCACCAGCCTCTTTAGGATCAACTACGTCCAGAACATTTGATGCAGGTATGTGAGGCCCCGCCCCCTTCTGGCACCACCACGTCCCGCCATGTCTAGAGAAAAGAGAAATGGCATGATGCGAGCACAAATGTCCGCTCTGTTTCAAAGTCCAGGCACCGGTTCGCCCCTTGTCAGTTGGAGTCAATTATCGCTCCAGAATCCCACACCCGTTCACCCCAACCAGACACTATGGAAGATTTTTCAGATTTTCAGTTTCGTGGACGTTTAAGTGTTGTTACCGCTGCTCTGGACTCACCACTGGCAGAAATGGAACTGTTTGTGACCGGTACAAAACATAATAAACCAACATGAAAATTCTTGTATGTTTTGGTATTATTTTACAGACAGTTTCCATGAATAGCAAAAGAAAAATCAATTCCATTCAAAAATTCAAATATTGCTACTGGCTTTTGTTATCCAGCGCACAAGTATGAAGCTGAAGAAGAAGAAGCTGCATGGATGAACACTGAAACGGCTTCACTCTGTATCTTTTGTTCAGTTATAGAGCAGAATTTTCCTTTTACAATGGATCCAAGCAGCACTGCAAAAAAGCTTGGCCAAAATGTACACAGAATTTTGGCTTTAAATGGCTTAAAAATACTGAAAATCGACCTCTAGAAGTTTTGAAATCTTGGCCAGATCAGATGGATGAATAAATATATGAAGTCCCGCTTTTATATTCAATTAGCCGATACTATTCCAAAGCAAGTTATTTATATTTAAGACTGAAAATTAAAATAAATTAAAAAAAAATGCTGACTTTTGTTTGCCTATTTTCAAAATTTTTAAACTCTTTACACCTTCACTAGAAACATTTGGATCATTTCAGCGCTGGAATTTTCAATCTTTACAAAATAAAAGATTAAAATTAGCTGTTAACAACCTGAGAACGTCCTCTTCATGTTTGGAGATGTAAATAGATTAATAATAAAGGGACAAAACACAACTCCAGGTCTTTTTTTAAGGAGGGAGCAACATTATAACACGACTTAAAGTTAAAGTTTAGCGTTTAAAGATAAAAACATATTTATTTTGAGTCAACATTTGCTTTTTTCTCGTGAGCGGACTTTAATGTGGCCCGAACAGCTGTGGCACCCTCTGTAATAAGTGTGAATATTAAGATTTGAGTCCAAAACCTCCCTTTGGTCTCATCTCTCATTATGTGTGTGTCACGGCGCGATTCACACACATGGTAAACAGCACCTTTGATGTGTCTTCTTTCTCGGGGCCGTCGGCGTTGGTTGGTGGGGCCCCGGGTGTGTGTGGGTAACCCGGGTGCCCATCAGAGCAGGCTGGCACCCCGCTCCCTCCGTGCTCCACCGCAGCCTTTAGTGAGCTCCCAAAATGAATGAGCACGAGCCGGAGATGGGCCTGTCATGTGGACGCCGGAGAAAAAGACGAAGATGTAAAGACGGAAAAGGGCTCCCGCTTTGAGACATATCTGCTTTTTCATTTGCGACGCGAAGGACTTTGATTTTTTCGCCAACAGATCCGTGCTGCGGTATCAAAGGAGGATTCAGGACAGATCGATATAT